>OOFC01000280.1:8760-42421 GCA_900323345.1 Pseudochromis fuscus
GGGTGATGTTTGCAGTCAACACACTCCCACCGCTCCAGAACATGAGACTCTGTTTCCTCAGCTGTCTCAGGTGATGAAGACACTGCCTGGCCTTCAGCTGATTGTCTGTGTGTGTGTGTGTGTGTGTGTGTGTGTGTGTGTGTGTGTGTGTGTGTGTGTGTGTGTGTGTGTGTGTGTGTGTGTGTGTGTGTGTGTCCAAACAATGCTGAAGGGTCTAAATGTTGCTAGAAGAGAACATTTGTGGTTCACTGTAAATAACACTTTCCAGATATTTGCCACATCAAAAAACCTCCTTTTCACATCTGAAGTGTCTGATTTTTATTATTTTTTTCTTTCCACTTGATAAGGTGATTTTTCGCTGAATTCAAATGATATTTTTACCTGGAGTTGATTGAGCAACAGCAATGTCCTCTGAATGTAGCTGGAAAGCCACAAATTTGAATCCAACAAGAACGTGAAGGACAAGTGACCTCTGGTTTCTTGTGACAGCCGAGGAACCTTTGAGCAACTTAAAGTGTTTACTTACTCACATTATAACATGCTCCATGCTATAAAATATGTGCTAAAAGACAGGTGAAAACATTAGCGGAGGAAATCATCACATCCAGGTCAAGTAATCAGATTTTTAAAGGGGCGCTTCACCCCAGCGTATCAGGGCTGTTACAGTTTCCAGTGGTGCACATAGTTTCCTCCGACACTGTGAACACTACAAATAAAATTTCATACTCTTGCTTTTTATGTGAATTTCAAAGGCAAAGCTGTGGAAGTTATCCTGGCCTAACAGGTGCAACAGAGAACTAACAGAGTGAGGGAGACCTGGGTCCTGAACAGTCGCACACATCCACACACACCAGACACAGCGTGGGAATACACCTGTGTACCATGGTGTGTAGGGCGTTTAATTTGGATTAACCAGCATTTTAAATTTGCTTTGTCTTTATGCACTCACTGACATCTTGGCCTGTTGCAGGAAGAAGTAGTGTTGTAAATAATCTAATTATTGATAACTTTGAGAGTTATGAGTCATTTTATTAGTTGCACCTAAAGTACTTTTCCGGACTATTGAGTGCACCTGTCTATAAGCCGCGATTGAATTTATCCGAACAGTTTCATGTGGTCCACTCTGACCGGGTCTGATGTGACGAGGCTAAATGTAGCGGCAGCATGGAGCTTGCTAGCTTGTAAAAAGCCAACGAGCTTCGTGCCGCCGACACATGAGCCACACCGGTGTTTAAGTTCAAAGCATCGGAAAAAAGTAGCGGCTTATAGTCCGGAAAACACGGTATTTATTTTTTTTAAAGGATAATCAAACAGTAAATCAATTATAAAATAGCTGCTAACTCTGTATTAGTAGCTTCAGGTTTAAAGTAATTATCATATTTTTTATTTCACTGACCAAATGCTACGCATGCTAGAGGTAACACAAAAGAAAAACATATCCAGGTTGGAAACCAGATATGAAGCCAAACACAAGATGACATTTCAAAAAGCCAATCCTGATCAAGGTATAGTGTGCTTGTAAACACACTGTCAATAATACGACACAATAAAAGTGCTACACATACATCACCTACAGACATACTTAATGTACTGCTTTTATGGTTTCTGCTTCCAGGCTGATTGAAATATGGATGCAGCTATAGCCTCCACTCTACAGCCTTTATATGCAAAGTGATTTCAACACACAAGGCAATCGCAAAGGGATTTGCAGTAAACATACGACACAAAAACAGATTAAAATTTTAACAATGGATAATAAAACATGCCACACGCAAAGAGAGAAATGAAGACAGAGCTTTTGTGTGCTTGTATTGGCATCTGTGAGGATATTAAGTGAGAATAATAATCTTCACTCAAAAGATCGTACAAAGTAATTGTCTCCGTGGGTTCCATTCACTCAGCCTTGTTACTGCCGAGAGGCGTCAGAGTAACTGGAGTGTGTGACTCTGATTGGTAAAGTAACCCGAGTGCCATAAGAACCCTCGTAGGCCCACTGTGGACAGTGAGTTGGCAGTTGGGTTGATGAGGGCTCCAAAGCCCAGGAGTGCTGTGGTTACCAGATGGCCGTGGCACCAGTCGTCAGTCCGTTCACTCACCTGGCTGAGTAAAGACTTCCTGTAACCCAGTGCCCACAGGAAATGGCCTCAACAGCACGTCTGTCTTCTCTGCTTCTGCCAAGGCTCTCTCTTCCATCCTCCGCTCATGTCTCTGAAGTCTGTTTCAGAAAAAGAGGGAAAAAAGAGGACACCGATTTGGGCCACAGAGGCTCAAAAGGGATTTCTCAAAACAAGATGGCGAGATTGCGAGAGATTTGATGTCCCTACTTAAACCGCTGCCAGGTTGTCATCCTTATATGTGACAGGTTGTTGTGGAATGAATCATGCTGCTTTTTTATTGGCGCTCTGTAAACACTTCATTGTCATCGTCCAAGTTTTAGTCATCGTTTCAGTGGGAGAGACTTCTCCGAGATTCTACTATCCCTTTGAAAGGTCTTATCATTGTTATGCTATTCAGAGAAAGCTTCCTACTTTAAAGGATTATTCAAATTCATTTTTTTGATATTTTCAGTGTTTTGTGAAGCAAGACTCTAACAAGTTAGCCTCCGGGTGCAGTGCAAAAGTTGTGGCAAATTCTCAGTCAATGCATAAATGCATATTATTATTGTATTTGTGTGTTTTATTGATTTATGTTAATTTTTGGTTCTTGAAAGTACAATATGTAGGAGAGTTATTGTTGTTTGTTTTTGCTTCAGGGTAGGCTAAACAAGTGAAACTCCAGCATGACAGTGGCACAATGTGCAGAAATGTGTAACGTCAGCTACTCGATCAGTTTGCAAAAGAGGGCAACAAACAGTTTGTGCCTTTTTACTTTCTTAACACATTTTGTTTTCTCTGCTTCTATCCCCTCATCTCCTGCCTGACAAAAGGTTACAGAAAATCAATGACTACCAAGCGAAATCGATAGCGTCCGAACAGAGGTTCTCTGCCTTATTTATCTATCTGATTTGTTTGGCTTCATGGAGCACATTAACCTTATCTAAAGACATTCAGCAATGCTGCAAATACACTCGATCCTATTGATAGTGTATGCTAATTCAGAGCCATAAGTTCAGAACTTGGCATCTTCTCTAAAACTTCTTGTTCAATAAGGCTGCCTAACTCCTCAAGTGGTACTAATGTAAGCAACAGTGTGGGGCAGAGCAGCATTTAATCATTTCTCCATCTTACCCATGCCCCTCTCCTCTTTTTCCACTCTTCTTTCAGTTCCTCCCGTCATCCGGGTTTACCCAGAGAGCCAAGCCAGAGAGCCTGGTGTCACTGCCAGCCTGCGCTGCCACGCCGAGGGCATCCCCAGTCCGCAGCTGGCCTGGCTCAAGAATGGCATGGACATCACCACCAAGCTGTCCAAACAGCTCACACTGCAAGGTAGAGAGCAGTTTAATGCTTACTGCATGCACACTTGGATATTTTTATTGCTGCTAATGCTTCTGCTGTTGCTATTTTTACTGCCACTTTTATTGCTATAATTACTCCTACATTTTCTCCTGCTATTACTAAAGTAAATGTCAATTTTTGTGTTACTATATGACTACTACTGCTGCCACTCACTAATGTTTCTGTAGCTGATAATAATTAACTTTGTCTGTATGAAGTAGGACCGTGCTACTTAACCCTTCTGTTATGTTCATTTGTGAGGAACAACAATAATGTTCCTGTGTCAGTTTGACCTGCTGCATGTTCAATCCTCCATAAGTAAAACACCCAAAAAAACCCTAATACGCATTGTTAGTACCTTATTAGGTAATACCTGTAACATTCACTCACTTTACAGGTTTAGTATTGAAATACAATATGGTGTGTGTCTGGTGAACTGTATTATATTTACATTTGGGAGTTGCAGTTACATAAAATGTACTGTGTTCATTTTTAATGTTGATGACACTAATGAAGGCCAGTAAGTTTTATATTGGAAAAATTACTTTAAATATTTTTTCAGGATTTTCAAACTTCAAAATAAGTCCATTTGATATATGTATTTCTCATGTTGTAATATGGTTGTCATCATGACTTACTAGAGTGTATATAGAAATAGATGGAGTAGGCATCACATCACTCACTGGTTTGTGGACCCAGGAGTTTGGTGAGTGAGGAGGGGGGTCTGACCCTTGAACCCGAGGACATGGCCCAGTGTGTATGAGGTTCAAGTTCATGGTTGTTCAAGACCTGTCAGTCACACTAACCACGCCCATAAATCTTTCTGTTTTTGAAGCCTAATATCTATTTAATGATGAAATTTTCTGAATTTTTCATGATTGAAAAACATTTTTGGAGCCAGCATCTAGTGGTCATTAGAAGTATTACACTTTTTTTGCCTTTCCACATTGGACTAATTTTTGAGCTCTGCCTTCTTTGTCCATTTCTATACACAGTCTATGTTTACTACCTACTATTGGCCTGTTTGAATGGGTGGATGCCATTATGTGTGGTTGCTAATTTCAATTTAAAGATGCAGAGTTGAAATTTAGATGAGTACATTTCTTTTATCAAAACATTGACAGTGTTGAGAGATTTTTAATAGCATATAAGTCCAATGTTGGTGTCAAACATTCAAAGTTTTCCAGTTCCTTAAATGTCTTCCAAAAAACAGTGGAGGCAAATGCTCTTCCTTTCACATTGTTCACTAAAAGTACAAACCAGAAACCTGTCCCAGTGCTCGCAAAAACACAGCATGTGCCACTTTCTTCCTTTGAACTTCCACCTTCTTGAATTCTCCCTGAAACAAACCCTTCACCCTTCTTCTGAGCATGTCGCTGTTATATAATGGTAGCAGAAGATGGCAGCATGGAAGCCACCTTTTATCTCTTTTTAGGAGAAAAACTGTACTACTTTTTTTTAACCATGTCTCTCTGTTGCTCCTCAAAGCTAATGGAAGCGAGGTGCACATCAGCAACGTGCACTTTGAGGACACCGGCGCCTATACCTGCATCGCCAAAAATGAGGCCGGCGTGGACGAGGACATCTCTTCACTATTTGTGGAGGACTCTGCACGCAAAACTTGTATGTATAAGTCATGATGGCTGCTCCTGTTTTTTTGTTATTGTTATTATTTTTATTATTCAAGCAAAGATAGAGCCATGCAAATAGAGTTGTTAATAATTCATCCTGTCAGTTCTTAATAGTTTATATCCTGTGATGCAAGAATAGAGTGTCTGAAAGGGGAGTGATGGTGATAGTATCTTTACTGCTCTGGTTTGGAGGCAGGAGCAGTTGTTCTTGTACCTTTCTGTCCACTCTAAAGATATTTTTGTCTTCTATATTTCATCTGTCTGTGTCTGACTACATTGCAGCTCAAACTAAAAATCAGTTTATTTGTGCTGATGGGAATAATTTGATTAATTGATTATTCAAATTGTAAAAATGCAAGACATTGACTGTTGCTTCTGGCCACTCACCCTGTTTATATCACCATAAATTTAATATCTTCAGGCGATGTCTTGCTAGTCGGACTAATCAAGGCCTCTGAAGACGCCACCGAGGCCTCAGGAAAAATATAATTATTTTTACAGAACTATTTATTATGATTTATTATAAAAGTAACTGACAAATTCCTCAATATTTAAAAGAATAAGTACAGCTGTAATTTTTTCAAAAGTACATGTGATGCCCTTTATTTTCAATAAATTATTCACTGAAAAATTAGTGTAAAGGAATATCTTCCTATTATTTCTTTGTCCTTAAATGAAAGTTGTACATTTACATATATATAGATTTCGAAGGAAATGACAAATTCTTATTTTTAATTAAGTGACATGAAAGAATATTTGTCAGTATTGATTAAAACTTTGATTGTAATGTAATTGCTGCCAGTTACTTTTCTGTGAGCATCCCTCACCACCGTCTATATCATGTTCCACATCAGTGATTTTCAGCAGCAGCACTCATTGATTAGGGTGGTATTTGGGGATAATCGTCAACTGTCAGTATGCAACTTTGTAACATCAGTTCGGTGCCACAAATAACCTTGTTATTCATATTTGGAAGCATTTTCCCGACACAAACAATCTCCTCTTGTTCCCTCCTCGTGTGTACAGTCGCACACGGTAATTAACTTTGACCTTCTCAGAAATGTCAGAATCTGTCTTTGGGGTCTATGACCAGTTGTTAGCGTGTTGTATTTTCCTGCGGGTAATTAGGGTTCCCGAACAGTACGCATTCCCATCTTTGCAGTCAGGTCACACATCAGGCGTACACTGTCCCCACACCTCTGCCAGACCCAGCGCGTTTAGATGTGATCCCTGCAGTACGACACTTCCTCCACCCAGCCTGTCACGCATCAGAGGATCATGCTTGGCGAGGTCAGAAGTCACTCCTGTGCTTTGAAGCTTTTGAAGCCCTACTGCGGGGCCAAAATGGTGCTAGGAGGGAGATACAGCCGACCCTGTTCGGAGTGAGCAGCCCCACTGGACAGGAGTTCAAAGCGATGTCAGCCGACAGCCAGACACGGTTGCACAACTACATTAGGAAAGAGAAAGGGAGAACAAACAGACTTTACTACGCATGTTGTTGTCTGGCCTGAATATCTGACAGACTGCAAACTTGACCCATTCAACTTTCCCTCTGAGATTCCCCCTCCCCTTTTATTCTGAAACTAGTTATGTGAGCAAATGGAAGCTGACTATCTATTTTGCCTGAATTGGCTGCCTCTGTGAGCCTGAGGCTAACGTGGGGTGTCAGCTCACAACGCCCGCAGCCCTCATCCGCTAAACCCCCGTCACCTCTGCTCCGAAAAATATACATCCTGACATTTAGTTCAGTGGGGAGCTTTAAAATCTACATAGGTATAGAATTTACAATTTTCCTGCTTGCCACAGGCAGTAATGGTGCACTGAATAAATTACATTATCCTGATGTATTTATGCATAATGGTTATTGTGGCTATGTCCTAAAAACCCTTCGAGGATGAAGGTGACATTTTTCTGTATCTTTACTGTCAACAAATCATTTCAGCTCGAAAAACCAACTCCAAGCCCATTTTTCCAGCTGAATGAATGTAAAACCAGGTGAGTGCTGTCCTTTGTGGAGGTATTTACAGCAGAAGGACAGCGTGTATTGGATTGACATAGTTTATTCTGTTTACAGTGATCATGTGGAAATGGAAAATGAGGAACACCCAGTACAATGATCATTGTTGTGAGGAATAAACTGTTTCCTTTCAAAAGCACAAAAGACGTTTCAAAAGACTTGTTAGTAGAATCAATTCAGAGGTAGGTCTTTTGATTCTTGACAATAGAAATAAATAGTGAAACACATATCCTTGAAAACTGGTGAGAGAATATTTGCTTATTCAGGATCTGTGTGTTGGATAAAACACAGACAGGAGTAGTAAAGCATCTTGTTATTCAGACTTACAAATACAATTAGTCACAAAATGTCAAGTCAAAAGTCTGCCTCATGCAAACTAAATGAGATTATCAAAATATTATAACTACCTCATAAAAAAAAAAAAAACACCTTCTTTATCGGCCCATCATAATCCTGTTAGCTGAAGTCATCTCGATAGCTTCCCTTTTGTCTCTGTGGTTGACTTTGTGCCGTAGAAAATCATGTCAGAATATGCTTTCCATGAACTGTCTGCTTAACCATAATGAACACATTTTTCTTGTTTGACTGATGCACCAGTTTTGATCACAGATGAATTAGTTTCTTTGGAGATCTGTGGGTCGTCTGTGGCTTTGAAATCTTACATATCAAAGAGCTGATTCTTTTACAGCTAAAAAAATGTTGCTAATTGGCGTCAACTAATATAACCTTCCTCTGTAGCTGTGTCTGTACCT
This sequence comes from Pseudochromis fuscus, assembly GCA_900323345.1. NCBI lineage: Eukaryota > Metazoa > Chordata > Actinopteri > Pseudochromidae > Pseudochromis > Pseudochromis fuscus. The sequence continues at coordinate 16,595 of OOFC01000280.1, forward strand.
TTGTTTGGGTTGGTGCAGAATTTATTCCAATACCGCCAATACTTATGTAGAATATAGAAGATCAGGGGTAATAACAAAAGGATGGACTCTGTAAATCCTGCGGCCATAACTAGATAGGTCAGCGCAATTAAAGCCCGACAAGTTTCATGTTTTCACAGCGTGGGAACAGCCCCGTCCTCTTCTTATAGAAACCACCAGAGGTCTGGGATGAGAGACAGACAGAAAGAGGACCATCGGATTGTTCAGCTTTACAAGTGTAATTAGTTTAATGGTCACAAAAGGTCACGTCAAGGCAGATTTATTCTCAAAGTGCTTTTAACACGGCTCCATCACAGAGTACTTTACAGCTAACAACTGTGTGTGTGTGAGACGGAAAAAGTTGAGTGCAAACCATTAAACAAGTTGTGTCCAGTTGCGAGTCCAAAGGTTTAGAAAAACATTTAAGCGTTTTATTTGTCATTAATAATTTATTTCTGTGTGGACTAACCACACGTTTACTCATTCACTTGTAAGAGAACAGATCACTTTACATCTGAAGGAGAAAAACTGACTGGGTTTTCACTGTGCAGCTGCTCATGTGAGAAGGTGAAACAAACAAACACAAAACTCATTAAGTCTGAGAGAGGACTGTGGGGTTGAGTCTTGACCCTCTCTTGTCATTTGCATTATCTTGGTATTTGATTAGCCTCTGCAGATGGACAGATATTCCTATCAGACTGTCCAATAAGCAATAAGGGGGCGGCCCGGGTGATATTTTCTAGGAAAGCTGCCAGCTGTTGTCAATACATCAGGTGTTTAAGGCCAGAACGGAGCGACTGGGAAAGTCAGAGCTGCGTTTCAGCGTTAACACAGCAAACTTAATCAAGCACAACGAGTGTCGGCGCACACGGCTTTACCTGAGCAGTTTGAAATTAAAATGTTTAACAAGCAGCTGGTATTACAAAAAAATATTAACACGGATTTGCACTCGGTTCGTTATGCTTATTGCAAACTGATGATCTTGGAATTAATGTTCAGAGCTAGCATGGCTGCTCATTTAGCTGAAGTTGTTGGATGTGTTGCTTTCATAGCACAGTCTGCAGTTCACACACACACACACGCACACACACACTCACATGCTCGGTCGGGAAGCTGGCACTTGGTTGTTACTTTCACCCAACACATTCCCATATTCTGTTAATCTCACTCTGTGGATATATTCTCTGTAACTAATTATATTTAAAGCCAAACATTTAAATTTTGTATGATAAAATTTTAATATAAATGTATGTTATTAGTTTGTGGTGCACATAAAACAGAGTTTTGAAACACAAAAGATTATTTGTCATCTGTAGTCTCCTGACAGCTCTTACAAAGCCACCCTACAAACAGATTAGAATGGTTCAAATCATTTATAAGCATGCTGTGCAATAATAAAAAACAGAAAACAATAATAATTTTGGTAAAAACTGTGATCAAGGACACGGCTAGATCCCATTTATTTCACACATTAAACAACGATCGTTCACAAATCCACATCTAAAAACATGTTTTTCTAAGAGCTTAGATAAATGAAAACATGTTTGTCTTTTATTATCAGGGTCTTTGCAACAATCTACAAACAAACAGAATAACACAAAGCAAAACCACTTTTCTTTCTACTTCTAATCCCTTCCACATACAAAAACAATTTAGCTGAAGATTAAACAATCTAAACATCATATAATGTTTACAATTGCAAATAATTTAGATAGTACACAGCACAAGAAAGAAATAATGAAAAACAGTCCACATTATGTTTTCATTTTTTCAAGTGATGATACAAATGGAAGCGTTTCATTATGTATTACTGAATAGAGTACTGAGTCAATGTTCTTCTAATGTACGTACTTCCTGGTCAAGGTAACCTGACCAAATATTTGTCCCAGGTTGCTCGGTGACTAATCTACAGCCTCTGTCTCACAGCAGTGGATAATTTCTATGTTTAGTGCTTCTCTCATCGTCTCCATTATCCAGTGATATTAGCTGTTAGACAAGCTGGCTAAACTTCACCCATTCCTCCCATCATCCTTCAGTCTCATTCACAACAATCATCTCACTGTCTCACTTGTACTCGAGCCTCCAGCTGCGGCCGACAGCCTCTTCCTGACCTTCATCTTCATCAACACCCTGCCACACTCACTAGTATGTGAAACCTGGCACTAACTTCCAGAGAGCTTTTCACCAGCAGAGCCGTCCATGTGAATTCCCCCCCCCTCCATCCCTCCTCTTGCAATAACTGTAAAATGGCAGCAAGAGTGAGTCACACACCATGCACTTCATCCACGTCTTCAGCCTGGTCCAGATAAGGAATGTTTTCTGTCCACATGATTGATGACTAGTTCGTGCGTCTGATGCATTACTGTACTTACTTTGAAACTGTTAATTCTGCATTCCTTGCCTGTGTTTGGTGGGTTAATAAGTATCCACCAAGCAGCAGATAAAGGTCAAATTGCCTTTGGCCAACACAGTAGATGATTATTAAGAAGTACTTTTCTTAAAAACTTCAGATTTTTACCTTTTAATGTTCAGATTATGAAAATAAGATGTTAACTTTACTCCCCTGGCCTTACTTACTACACATAAAATGTACAAACTTTAAGGTTTATGTGCTTATTAGCATTTCTGCCTTAATATACCAGTAATTTCTAAGAAGCCAAAAGACAGTGGAGGGATGGGAAATCAATATACACTGAAAGATATTGATTATATAAATTAAATCAGTGTCAGAAGTTGACTTTTAGTGCCTCATGGTTTTTAAACTATTTCAGTCTCCGCCTAATTGAATATGAATTTTTCTTCAGGGAATACCAAAGTTTATCTACCTACGATAAAGCCCGAAAGGCATATTCTAAAGATAACTGTGTTAAATACTCCCAGGTATGTTCTTCTTTTAAAGTCAAACTGTGCACCCACATTTCAGTCCTGAAGTAAGAAGACGCAAACTTGTTAAAGAAGTAAACATATGCATCCTGATCTCTGTGCCAAGCTCCATTTATTAAAAATGTAGCTTCTCACCAAACAAGACCTGCAAACATTTAATTAAAAAATCATATTTTAAACATCTGTGCACCCCAGTTATGTCACATAAATCACAGTCATGTCAGAATCCTCATTTAAACCTGCACGTCTCGAGTACTTCCAGAGTGTGAATTCAGATTAGCTCCATATGGCATCATGTTGTGGCCAGAGAGGCTCTCTAAGGTCAGTTATTGCCATCTATAGAGCAACATCTGGTTTCAGGGAGAGACTATGGGAGCAGATATGAAAGAAATTATGTAGTCAAAAAAGTAATAACTTCAGCCACATAAACCTCAGAACTAATGTTAAACTGAGGTCTAAAATAATGCACAAGCCCATTCTCTCAATCTCTCATATTAATTACTGTACTCAATATCCACTATAGCATAACATCAGTGCCCTGGAAATTTGTCATTTGTCGAGAGTAAACTTGCAATCTCAAACTTTAAGATGACCAGGATGAGAAGTCAATAAAGCTCACTTAATGCACTATTTTTTTTTAATTTATTGCTGTAAGTTGAAGTCGGTTTCTCCCTCGTTATCACACACTCCAGCATCTCAGCACATCCAGCCTCTCAGTTGAACTCGGGTCACAGACAGTCGGCGTAAATCCATCCATCCATCCTTGAGCTTCACATCCTGACCTGTTCTGGCCCACGATTTTAAAATGCACATATTTGTTATGGGGTACATGTCCATCGAGAAATAAATGTACATGAAGACTTGTGCGTTTCTTCTTGCAGCCAGCAGCAACACAATTTTCATGCATCGCTTGTACCTTCAACATCTTCATGTTACCAGAACCAAGTTTAGCAAGGGAAACTAAAATGATGAACTGGAAGTAGACTCTTAGGTTGTTTAATGGTTTAGGATATTATCTAGCTAGAGGCAGTACATGGGCATTATGTCCTTTCCTGATGTCTGGTGTTTTTTCACAAGCAGTTTATTGGTAACTTGGCTCCGTGTGCTGAGGAAGATTGTATATTATCATTGAAAACTCTGAAATTACTACTACATTAACCTTGTGGTGAATTAGTTTTGCAGACTTATCAAATTCTGGATAAAACCACTAAGACATGATCCAGTTGTACTGATGCCATAGACAGGAAAGTAAATAGCAACACGGACCCGTCCTCTGGTCTTGGGTAATACCCTATCTCTATCCTCCACAACATAAAGGTCAGTGTTCACTAGTTTTTCTGTAATGTTACTAACAAATAAACAAACAAATGCAGGTGAGGATATGACCTCATTGGTGGAGGTACCTATTTATATAAAATAATCAAAAGGATTTTCTATGAAAAACAAACAAAAAAGCTGTGTATGTATCCAAGCCTTACTTTTCCCTCTTCTTTTTTTGTATCCTTTTCTATCTTTTGGAGTGAGTCGTTGATGTTCACACGTACTGACTTAATTGTGTTTATGCTCAGGGACCAGATAGGCACATTATTAAAAGGGCTGGCTTTTGCCTTTAAGTAGCAGAATCAAGGACGCTTTCAACCAAAAGCTCGATACTCTGATCCCACAGAAGATGAGATGCTGGTGGGCATGTTGTGGCACCAGACTCTCCCTGATCTAATAGCACTGATCTGAAACAGACAGATTTAAATGACACATTGTGATTATACTTGGAAATGATTTAGAAATCTGACTTGGTTGAAAGTAATGATCTCATTCTGTGGAATCATTGTTTATGACCCGCCCTGGGCTTCTCATTCAAACACTTCAATAAGAGCTGGAGAGAGCTGAATAACTAACTACGCCAGTTGTCAAAGGGCTGAATAAGTTATTAAGCAGGAGATGAACTGAAAAACATGATTTGATGAGCGAGGCATGAGTGATCTTTTTTAGATGATTTCACCACGGAGGGACCTTGAAGGTCAGAACCTTCTCTTCACCGGCGCAGCACTGAATTGTTTTTCCCTCAGATTTATCCAAGCACTTCGTTGTTTGGGAAAACCTGAGCAGTCACTATTCTGAGATCTCTTTAACAGAGGCTGTCACCAGCAGGCAGAGCACCATCCATCTCTGACAGTCTGCTGCTAAACTGGCATAAATATCTGCCCTTCACAGTGTGCCAATTATTTCTGCAGTGTCAGAGGATCTGCACGGCTCAAAGCGAGCGTTTGTCGCTTTAGTCTCTCCACTTTGTTATGTCTCTACATTATGCTGCACTTCATGCCTCATATCAGGGACTTACAGTACTCAGTGGTGGATATAACGACTCAAGCTGCTGCTCCTTTGCCCTCTTCTGCTGAAGTGCACTCAGGGACCAAATAAAGAACTTTTAATTTTACATTTATTGATAGAATTAACATTGTGAGAGGAAGTACACCATGCTCCAGTTCAAAGAGTTATTATGTCATCATCTGATGACTCATTCATTGATTTCTTCAGGATGATCCAGTTATTCCATTTCTAACTTGATTTCTGAGCACACATGATTTCTTAATCATACTAAATTTATCAACATCGTGAGCAGTTATGATTTGTTCAAGTGTCTCCTGAGACAATGGCTACAGTGTTTGGTAATTTTATTGGCTCTTATTAAAAAGATAATTTCCATAGATGACACAACATGACAGCAGTAGTTGTAGTTAGTTTGGGGTTGGTGTGTCGTAATAGATACACTCAAACCCTGTCCAAGATGAGTGGAAGTGTTCAGTGCCATTACTGTTAATTAATGTCCGAGTCACATCCCGTTACCTAACCTGGCATCAGTATTCATTAACTGTAACAGGATAATTGCTTCCTGTTTTGCAAGGCTGTTTTACAGCTTTTAAAAAGATTTTTTGCTTACTGGATATTGAATGTTGTGCAGAGTGGCAGGAACTGGCAGATGTAGACAAACAAAAAGCTGATGAAGGCAAACCTGATTTCAGAGAAATTGTAATTCAACAAGTGGAATTATTAAATTAAACATTAATTGTTAGTTTTACATAAGTATGTTTTTGTTTATTACAGAACCCTTTTTTGTTTTAAGATAATCTGCAATAAAGACAAATTTGCAAATAAAAAGATTAAAATATTCACTTGGAACATGAATTTTTCAAATTACTTCCATATGAAGGTACATCTGTGCTATTTTCATGACAATAGATTGACAGCAACATAAATATGGGAAGATGCAGATATCTGCTTTGCACAGCTCACACATCCAGTGTCTACTATAATTATAAATACTCTTCCATCTACTTTATAACCTTTATTCTCTACTCTGTACTTCGTGACTCACTATAAAGGTTTATTAATTAATTTCTGACCTTTAACTATATCAGCAGAAACAAGGAGTCTCAAAACTCTGGAGGGCTTGAAGGTAATTTACACAATTACACTGAAAAACATCTCCACTCAGGTATGAATAAGTTATTGAGTCTTAATATCTCACGTTTGTGACAAACCTGCGCACAAGGTGAGATTGGTTCACCCGTTTCTAATACAGATCAAGTGTTTATAGAATTTTAAAGTGGAATTCACTTGATACTGAATCTCAATGTGATTGTTCTGTCTCCTGTCACGATATTTAAAGCTCTTGTTTCATGTCAGTCCAAAGTGCAATTTATCATATTTTACCGCAACAAACGAACAGTATTAACTCAAGTGCACTGGGCTGGTAGCTTGGTGGGTGTGAGGTTTAGGTTGTGCAAATGTTAATTACTGGGGTACTGATTTCATAGTAATACATTGAATACATTTTTAGTGACTTTATTTAGTAAAAGCACAACCAAATAAAGCCCTGCAACCACCATAAAATCACACAACCCTTTTATTCTTACATTGTTCATCGTGCCTCTTCAAACCAGCCAAAAGGAAAAGTCATATTTCGATTACCACTTTCATGGCAGGCAGGCAGAATAAATATAAATGACTGATTCTTCCTAGCTCTGTAATCCACAGCAGTTAGTAGCCACACTTTTCTTTCCATTTGCAGTTCCTTGCAGAGTGATGTTGCACTCTGTCAAACCCCAGCAGAGCTGCTGGTTAAACCCAGACATCTCCATGCTCATGTGCACAACAAAAGTGGTGTTTTAATTCATTCTGTGAACATCAACTACTGCACAAGACAGAAAACCGAGGAGTAACACTTGAATAAGTAAAACATCTTGATTAGTCAAGTGGGTTTTAGAGATTTTTATGTGTTTACAGAACAAATTCCCCACAAAGTTGGTTTACCAGTTGTGTCAGAGTTTAAGTTCAACCTTCCTCAGCCACTGGAGCCCAGTTATCAGTGAGCTGCATGTGTAAAAATGCTCATGTGCAGAACAAACATGTTGTTTTTATGAATTTTTCTACAGTTTCAACTGTAAATTTAGGTGTGACATGAAACAGCTGAACACATTATACAGTCCCATGACAAACCATAGATCAACTGCTAATAGCTCCATCAGGAAAGTTCATAACTGCTGGCCGTCCTCTGATGTGTCCATCCAAAACAGCTGGTAACATTTGGAGGTCACTGTGGTTAGATTTTATAATGGTGCTCCTAGAAACAAAAGTATTACAACAAAAAAAACATATTTTTAATTGCAAATTTTGGAAAAAAGGCTTAAGAATAAACATGCAGGCAAATATTTCTTAAATGGATTGTTGATATTATTTTCACATGGAAATCATTCAACTCCAGACTAAAAAAAACTTAAAATAATTTTGATAATGGCTGATTTAAAACATCTAAAACTGTACAGAAAATACTGATGGATGTTTACCAAGCTTCCTTGTTGCTACAGTAATTGCAACACTTTGTTATCTCATGCATTGCTGTCTTTGCTCCATACTCTCGTTTTCTGCATTTTACTCCATATTTCTCTCAGTGCCATGTTCTGTTTTTCTTCCATGTTCTGTTTCGCAGCCAATTTTGTATGACGTCTAGCAGATCACAGACTTTTGTTCCAATCAAACACGCCATTGCTTGATTTTCCAGATTCAGATGGAGAGGAAGATCTAATCAGTGAAATCCACTGGTGAAGTGATTGGTTGGAACAAAGCCCTACAATCTTCTGGGCTTCAATGCCACATGGATGAGAAACCATCGCTCCACACCAAAGTCTTCACAAAGCCGTTTTATTCTTGCGCTGTCCGCCATGCTGTCTGCTCCATATCCTCTGAATAGAGAAGATCAGCTCGTGCCAAAATAGCGTCCATGTTTCCATCAGCGGTGTCCCTCCCCATCACAGCAGGCTTTCACACAGTGTTGGACACGCTGTCAGCAACAAGGAGCTCTAACCAGCCAGTGACGCTATCCACAGTGTCAGCAGCCTACCGCCTGTCGACTGAGTTTCATGCTGAAGGCTTTGTGAAATGAATATTGTAAATCCAGTGGAAAGTTTAAATGCCTTTAAGCTCTGGTTACAACATGACAGCTTATGAATATTTCTGATGGTAGTGTGAAGAAGAGTAATGTAAGAATACAAATCATGAGAATAAAGATCTTTCTAAATACAAACAAAGAGCTGAGGATGAAACTAGAGCCTAAAACTAATCCATAATTAAACAGTGATAGTAATTTGTGTTAGAGTAGATGAAACCAAGTGTGTTGAACAAAGACTTAGTGTTTGCAGACCATTATAAAGCATTAGAAAATGAATTTAGTAATACAGTGTAAATTAAGACCTCTTTGTAATTTCAGGTGTTTTACATCAGTTCCACAACAAAAAATATTTATCCCTCAATGTCTCCCCTTTCTGTCTTTGTTTGTGATGAAACACAAACACACACAACTTTTATTTTTCAAGTTTGGATGTTTCAAGCTCTCTCCAGTAAGTTGTATTAAAAAAAAAAAAAAAAACTCTCAGGGATTTTTCTCCAAGGATTAAGTCTTTTGAATACTTTTCTTCCTAAAGAGATGATACAGCCTTCAGTCCTCCACAGCCTCCCAGCTCTAATTCAAGTGCAGTCAGACCTGTTATTTTGAAAGCTTTCTCACTTTACCTGACTTTAAATAGTACTGCAGGGGAGATGCTGTTAGCCCTCAATCTTCAAGCCCAAATATATGCAGCACAGAGCTGCTAAAAGCAACTGAGAGGTAAGTTAAAAAAAAAAAAAAAAGCTGTTAAAGGAATGTATAGAAAGTGGTGACTGAAGAATGGAGAGGTTAGAAATAAAAGCTGAAAGACTACTTCCTCTGTCTGAAGTGAGACTTGATCACCTGGTGACTCAGAGGTGTTTGTAAAGCAGCAAGAAGAAGTCGAGTGAGAAGTGAGAAGCACAAAGCTTTCCATCAGTATTCACCTTAACACCAGGGAGGCCAAGCAGCAGGGTGGCTGCTTCGAATTGGACATAAAATATCATTTAAAATGACCTACATGACTTTTCTTCAACCTCATGAACCATTTTGTTTTTTTTAACAATTTGCAAATCACAGGGAAAAAAAACGTCATTTTTTTGAGAGTACAACTTCATGACGTCCTCCATGACCCTTGGAAGAGGCGCGATGCTGTAAAATTCTCATATTTCTTTGAAAAGCACAAGGCTACAGATATATTTTTATACTATTACACTACACTACTATACCAGATATATATAGGCTACTATTTACTCCTACATTCTCCTTTTTTGACAGTTGGTGTGTTTATAGACATAACAAGGCCGTTTACTAAACTTAAACTATACATCTCTGATTTAAAATGCACATCTTCAGTAATAAAAATGGGCTGGAAGTCTTGGTTCAAACCTCTGGGCAATCCAAATTTTAAAATTAATTTTGTCTCCATTAGCCTTTCCAGTTGTGCTCTCTCAGTAAACAAAACAAAACAACACCAAATGGGCAAGTTGTTTCTTCTTCTTCTTCTTCTTCTTCTTCTTCTTCACCCCATTTCCAGTGGCCATACAACAAAACTGATGGTATAGTTTTATGTACATATTGCTCTATTCTAGTTGATGTTTAGAAGTGTGTAGCATCCCTTTTTTTTACTCAACCACACCCACAAAATACAGACACTTCTTAAGTGAAATAAGAGATCTGTTCTTACTTTGTCTAAAAATACCACAGTGTGATCGCGTGGATGCAATTACTTGTGTCAGTGCGAAGCAAATTAAGAAAATATTGTTTTTGTGTTGTTTTTTTTAAGAAAAGAAAGTGGGAAAAAAAGTGCAAAAGAACATTTGTGTTTGGAGATTTGTACTTTAGTGCTGGAGATATATTAGAAAGGTATCATGTGAGAGCTCAGTATTAGACACAACTGATGCAGACAAATTTCCGCTGATATTCAGGCATACAGGCTCTGGCTAAGACCCAAAGGAAGGGGTCCTGGGGCTTCTTTATCCAGGCCTCAAAGTACAGTAAGTGGGAGTTGGCAGGTGGATCTAAAAATCTTTTTTGGCAAAGCTTGGATGTGTGGTGTATCTGCTCTGCATGTTATCAATTCCTGCACTCAAAAGACTTTTATTTTTCTTTTTTTATGGTACAGACGAAGACGGGCAGAAAGAACAAGATCGTTTCCCCTCTCTTCTCCACTGTTTCACTTCCTCATTATAAGCGCCTACAGCAGTGAGCAGGCTTTGCACTTGCAGTCTGTCAACACAAAAAAGTATTTGCGTAGTGCTGATAATTAAAGCATTACTTAGGGGTCAGTTTTTCCAAGAAACTTCAGGGATAATCTCTAGAAAGAGAAGAAAAACCCTGCACACCCAAGGCATTCATCCTCAGTTACATTTTCCTTCTGCATCTGCTGCGACCCAATTACTTTACCTATATTATGCATTCGCTGTCTTCTGCCGTGCGACTGTGGCGAACACCACGGGCTGTTTGGGCCACTGTTGCAGCGGCGTGCTCTTGTAAACAAATTGAATTTATGTAACCTTGCTGACGGGTAGGAACTGCAGAGTCCAGACTGGCTGGTGAGCGTGGCGTCCCCGATGTTTGGAGCCCAGTGGAAACATAGTTATTACGGCCAGAAAGAGTGAACTCACTGCCTACAGTGGCAGCCGGCTTGTTTTGTTATATGGATGATGAAGTTGATGTATGGGCCCCTTGTATGCGCAGAGCAGCCACAGTCTTTCTGCCAAGTGATGAATAGCATCAATACTGTGGGCTATTGGAAAAGACCAGAGCACACAAGATCTCATCTCAACTCCTCTTTTCCATTTTCTCCATTTTCCATTTTTGGCAGATCTCAAATAAATTGTATTGTTTTTCTTTTTTGTTTTGTCCGTCCCTTCCTTCCTTCCTTCCTTCCTTCCTTCCTTCCTTGGTCCTCTGTCTATACACTCCAGCTCCTTTTGTGCAAGTTTTAATGAGCTGAAAGGTATGCAAGAGTGCACAGGAAACCCTTGACAAAGCACTTTTGAAAGATTAAGGCTGACTAACGGCACAGTGGTGTCTGGTTGGCTTTGTCTCTTCCCCCCCTTTTCTTTCCCTGCATCTGTCCACCCGAGCAGGAGGCTGCGGGAATGAGCATTGCAATAGAGGCGAGATTAGAATCGGATGTGAATTGGGCTGGAGATTGGTTTGTAGACTGAAAATGCCTGAAAATGGAAGACGGAAGGGAAGCAGAGGGAAGACTGGGGGACAGATGAACAATGAGAGAAGGTCACAGTTAAAAAGCCAGCGTGAGAGGATGGTAGTGCTGCTGGTGGGTCGGAGGAGAGAAGAATCCACTCTCATATTTGCATGGAAACTAACTCGATAATGGCCCTGGATTTTCTTCTCAGCACATCGCCTATTAAGTCTTGTAATGTAGAATCTGGCATCTTTTCCATCGCAGCATCCGGTGGCTGCTTTGAAAGCCAACTGCCCGTCCGTGTTTTAGGTCGCCCATTAAAGCACTCAGGATGTTATATGGCTTTCATCCCACATTTCATGTCATTAGTCAACTCTAAGTGAATTTAATGAGAAATTACCTGTTCTAAGAGCCAAAACAGGTTTTGCCGCCGAGGAAGGAGCACATTAATCCCCCCTAATGACCTATGATAATCATTTGAGCCTGAAACCTGTGGACTGCTCATGGGTGTCTGAGGTGGCTTACTCACAAAGCTCGTTTTGATGGATGATGATCTGATGTATGAGATTTATTTTTTTCATTCCTCTGCATATCAGCTTGCAGCATCCAAGCAATCATCAACTGTTTTACAGTACTTGTTGTTGACAGCACTCTATTTTCCAGTGTTTGGTATCAAATTATTTCCAAGCAGAGGGCTCCATCGATTGTTTGTTGCACTGGGTGTCAGAGAGACAGTATCCATAAAACTTTCATGTGGTCTGCTTTCCTCTTTGCCTCAACAGGGGTTAGTGTTTGGGTGTTAGTTCTCACAAAGGGACCCTATTGATTCTTGCATTTATTTTCAACCGTGCTTTCCTCTTTTTTCTCCCTCACAGTGGCAAACATTCTGTGGCGAGAAGAAGGTACGTCTAGACGGCTCCTGCTCCACTACAGCATTCATTAAACTGAGTTAATTGAATTTCTGTAATAGGGTTACTGAACTGTGATGAGAGGGATTAAATGATTTGATGCTTCGAAAGTAGATAACAGTTTTGTAGGCTTATTTCTGTCCTGAATGTTCACAGTGTGCTGTCTCATAAGCTTTTTTCCCAGGTATGTAACAGGCCTGTTGTTCCCCTCCTGCAGGTCTTGGCATTGGCAACATGTTCTACGTGTTCTATGAAGATGGGATTAAAGTCATTCAGCCAGTGGCATGTGAGATACAACGACACATTAAGCCCAGTGAGAAGCTGCTGGCTCTGCAGGTGAGTGGTCAGGCTTGTTTTCTAACGGTGACTCATATCTGTGTGAGCTGAAGCTTGTGAGGAGGAGCACCGGGGCCACAGTGTTGGCACAGATCATCCTTTACCATGCACTTCAAAAGAAGTAAAAACAACTGCTTGCTGTGGAGGTGTTTTAGTCAATATAATTCCCAATTTGACACTTTCTCAAACGATTTTCTTGACTCTTATTATTGTTGACAAATCCCTTAAAAAGACCAACAGTGAGTTTAACCTGCTGAAAGCTGTCTGTGTATCCAAAGCTAGATTTAAGTTGTTTCTTTGTGCCCCACTCCTGTTAAAGCATATATAAGCCACACAGTTGTGTCTGCTATTCTGGCTTCCCTACAACTTTAAAAGTTAATGTCTGTGGTGCATCTAACCAGCAGTTTTGCTTGTCCTTTGTCCTTGATTCAAGCCTCACAACTCCAATGTAGAAAAAGAAGATCACAAAGTTTAGTTTGCTACTTGTACAACTGAAATAATTGAATAACTTGAACAAGTATTTCAAGACAAATAGTTAATAATTCTGAATTAATATAAATTGTTCCCTCTCTAAACAGTCAGCATACAAAATTAGTTCTTTTCCAAGAAGCCAAAAAACTACAAAAATAATTTATGCCTGCCAGGGACTCACAAACTTGTTCAGTACTTGCTGTAAAATTCACATTTCATTACATAAAAAAAAAATCTTGTCAAAGAACAAGATAATGTAATCTATCAAAAAACTGTACATTCTCCACAAGGAAATAAGAAATACAGAAGTTTTACAAATGTTTTGCTTCTGCTGAGAGATAGGAAAGTGTTTTTGAACAGCAACCGATTTGTTACTCACTGCCCTTAACAAGCAGCACTTGTCTGACCTACTAACAGCTACTGATATAAATCGTAAGCAGCCGGTGAGATGTAGCCGAGATTCTTATTGAAATGCAGCTGAGCAGGTAAAGATTCAGTGTGCTGCTCAAGAGTTTGCTGCTATACATTTTAGTGCCATCAGCACAGATATGAGTGCACACGGGTATGATTTAAACATAGATCTGTATGTCCTCGAGCACCTGCATGATAAATAGCGATGTCACTGTCTTACTCTGCCGGTGACGGGTCCAAAAGGAAATGTAGCGCTGTCTTCTTTCCCTCCTGCTTTTCAAATTAATGGCCCTCGAGCTGTGTGTCACCCGCAGTGCAGATAATTTGTGCAGTTTTTCACTGAAATCTTGAAAAGAGATGAAAGTCCAGATGCGAAAAAAAAAATCATTTAACAGAGCAAAAATATACATCAGTTGAATGAAAACTACTGAACACTACTGAATAGGGTATTGGCCAAAAAGCAAATGATGAACCTGAAAAATCTGTGATAATGGGGAAATAATTTGTTGTTGTTAACACACCACCAAGGGACATCAGTGTTCAGATCATCAGGACAACTGGATTATTCATTGGTGGAGGTTTGTGCCCTGTGAATGTTTTCTTGTTTTAAACTTGGGCAGGTAGTTTATAGTGTGTATTTAGTGTGTATTTTGCTGGCTCCAAAAAACTCTGGCTCCAACTGACATCAATCCAAAAATCAAGATTTTCAATTATTAAATTTTCAGTGACTATGTTTCTTTCACATTCTGAAGGCATTAGCTGAAGTTAAATCTTCATATCAGTGATTTGGTGGGCCATCAAAAAAAAAAATATTAAGTGTTAAATTAGCCTTCAAAAAGAGGTATATTTAGGGGCATGGTTAGCTTGCTTGACAGGTCTAGTCTCCAATGACAGCATTGTTGAAGTAGAGTCTCATACACATTGGGCAGTGTCCTGGGGTTCAAGGGTTAGACCCGCCTCCTCCCTCCTCCATTCATATCCAAATATGGTCATTTCTGCTCCAAACAACCAACATGGTGACATTTAAATGTCAAACTCCTGGCTTCAGAACACCACAAACCAGTGGGTGACATCACGCTTGCTTCATCCATTTCTATGTACAGTCTGAGGTTGTAGTGTGTAAAAGTGAAGCAATGAGCTGAAAGAAGCTAAAGTGGCTCATGGGACTAAGTACAACTACAAAGTCCAGTGTTAATTCTCAGTGGGTATGACATTATTAGAGATGCCTTTCATATTATCCATCCATTTTTCCTTTGTTAGTACAAAAATATTGATTGGTGCAGCTTTAAAACAGGTAATCATAGTCACACACTGTTCTGTTTAGTGTTGCTTTCTACAGAAAAACAATGCCCAGTGGACACCGGTGCCACTGTACAGTGTCGAGGCAGCCTGGTGCATTTAATTCATCGACAGACCACATGTCGTCAGAGGGGTTTCACCTCTCAGCGGACTCTTTACACCCAGCCTGGCCCCACTGAAACACAATCTATCACAGGGGCTTTTAAGCAGCAAAATATTCAAACCAGAGAGTTGATAGATACCTGTTAGATTTACATGTGTTCCTGCATAAACGCTTCCCTCTGAGCCGCCTTTCATCCAGCAGCCCTGTGCTGATTGGACGGCTGTTATACATAAAGCGATGGCATGAATGCACAACAATCAGCCAAACGTTCCTCTGAGAGGTGTGTTTGTATTAGGATATCAATCACAGCGAGCGCTTGTGATGCCAGCTCCAGCACTGTCTTGGCGGATTGCGGCTGTGAGCGCACGACGAGGCCATTCCCGGCATTGTGCTCACGTTTCCTCCATCACAAGAGGAGGATTGATTGATTTGTTTATGGTAATCGCACAACCAATCCATTATTCTAACCTACCATATAGTGTTGAACTGTGATGCACACCTTATAGAGGGAAACGCTGTGATGTCCATTTCTAGTAAAGTCAGTCCAGGACGAGTCTTTATTTGGCTCCACTCAGGAGCAGAGGACAATCTGAGGAGCTGAATTAGTGTTTTGTTCCCGCTGCCGCAGCATTGTGTCAGTTCTGCTTTGTTGTTGAATGCGATTCTGCAGGTATTATGAGTGTGTATTTCTTGGCGGTTCCAGGAGGACCTTGTTAGCAGTAAACTGTGATGATTAACATACTGGTTCAGCAGGAAATAACACATTTGTAGGCATGTGTAAAAAAACTAACCCACACCTTCAGGGTGAATCTGGGTGAAAATCTATAAACAACGAGCCTCGGGAACATGTGGTGTGTTCCTGGTGAATCTGTGTCTCAAAGTGTGCTATTATTCAGTGGAAAAGCTTTAATTTCCAACTGAGTTTTATCTATCATTTGGAAAATATGCACATTGTGCTGAAATACTTTGAAACCAGCATCACATCATACTGTAAGTGCACAGCAATTTGGATTGAGACCTCTGAGAAATAGCTCGAGAGAATAGATGTGATTGTGCTGCTACCATACCGTAAAGTTTCTCTTTTTGACACTTTGGATGTTGCTGCTTCACTGTTTTCGGCACTTTTCCTCCCAGCAGACGGCTGATGTTGTGTCAAAAAATGTATGAGCGCTACAAATCATCCAGTGGCGTAACTTGGGAATATCAGATCCCTCGTATTTCTCCAAGTAGCTCATTAAATGTCATCATCCACATTCACTGTTGGAGAGAGTAGAAAATCCTTTAAATACAACTCCACTAGTATTTCTTTCTTTACAGTTCCTGTTTAGGAGACACAGCATTGCACTGCATTGTTTTCCTGCACAGTTCCAGTGCTGCATAATGTCATCTGCAGGATTTTTAGTGGATCCATGAAAAATATATACTGTTTTGTATCAGGAGAGTGCACACATTTCCATAACAAAGGGAAAAAGCATATCTCTGCAGTCTTTAGAGCCTGTCAGTTACTACATAAATCACATACATGCAGTGCACCCACACACGTATCAACATATGCAACACACATAAACACAGGGAGGATTACAGCCGCCTCCATTCACACCCTCAGCTGGGCATCAGATGTTCGATTTCTCACCTCCTAAAGATCCAGTAAGTATTATATTTACAGCCCCATAGCAAAGAAAATAAAAGAAATGACCACAGTGTGGGTCTGCAGGGGTGCCACAGGGTTCAAAACCAATGACTCAACGATTACTTCAGCAAGTGCAAGAATTTCAGTTTTTTTGAAGTGACTCCTCCACCATGCACAACCTTCTTTTGGATCAGAAACACTGCCAGATGGTGGTACACCTGGACACCGCCAGACATTATAGTTAGAAAGCAGTGACAGCCTTGTTGTGAAGCCAAAACAAGTCAAAGGACTGTCAGTGTAATAGTGTGTTGCATCTTGAAATGACCTCTTCACTGGATGTTTTTGTTTAATGTCTGCCCAAATTAACCTGATTTTACTGATGAAATGCAGGAGATAGGATGAGTGGTGGGTTTGTGGTAGAGATTAGATCAACTCTGTCTCCCCCTCATCCTTGATATAAAGTTCAGTGGAGTTCAGACATTACCTAAAGCCCCTCTAACTGAGAGAAGTTTGCCTGTGGGAAGGCACCTGTCATCGACTGCCTGTGTGATTGTAAATACGAGGGAAAGAGTTCATCCCACCGTGCTGGAGCCCTTCATTCATCCTTCCTGGCCAGCAGCTCCCTAAATCGTCCCACCGAGTCTGGAACAGACGACTGGGCACAGCCCGGAGGCTTGGAGGGCCAGGGAAGGGGGCGAAGGGGAGGAAAGCACCAGGGACAGAAGGCTGGTTAAGGTTCCCGTTGGCCGGGAAGGCGAGAGCTGCCAGGACTGGAAGCTGAACAGCCGCACATCGTCTGCAGGCTTTGTTCTGTGGATTATGTGTGGACAAATGGGAGCGATTACAGAGATTTTGCGGGACCTCGCAAAAGCTCATTTATCTAAGTTGCCAAGATAACACGACTCACATCAGCATAGGTGATAAGGCTGCAAGTAGTAAACAACACAGAATAACGACTGGGTGAAGGTAATTGTTTTTTAATGAGACGTATTTCCCTGCAATATGAAAAACAATTAGCTCACAGTCAATGTGTATGTGCGTGTTTTTTTCTTTTCCAGGAGGAGGTGTGCCCCACCTCACCAGGAGAGGCAGTTCAGAGGTGTGTGTGGTCATCAGCGGTCAACGTCAAGGACAAGTTTATTTATGTGACACAGCCAACCTTGGATCGAGTGCTCATAGTTGACATCCAGTCTCAGAAGGCTGTGCAGGTAATTTCCAGGCTAAATGGGAAAACCAAGTTTATGTCAGTTTTGCCAGCAACACCCAGATGGTTTGACAATTTTACTCAGAAAAAGGACAAAAAAAGTTTCTTGTTTGTGCCTCTTGTAAAAAAATATATATTTTTTGTTAAAGTGAAAAGTTATTTTTTTACTCAGAAATCTGTGCCCACAAACCTCAAGGTTGCCCCCCTTCAGTGTGGGTGCTCCCACATTGATTGAAGGCTACGGATTCCACAAGAGCCTTCGATACATCATTACTCCATGTGGCTATTTTGTGTGATTGATTTTGTTGAATGAAGGACATGATTTTTTTCTTCAAATCATACCCTTCACCTAAGATTTCAGTTGGATACATTGTCCTTCAGTCAACACACACCATTAGTTAAAACCAGTGGACTACATACTTAAAGTTTTACCAAAAATAAATGTTAACTTTATGGAGGCTTGAAAACAACTTGTTTTTTAGAAATGCTTGGACTTGAAATGAAAATATCTCCTGCTGATCAGATACCTTGGAGCTTGTTATAGCTGATAATGAATCAAGCTTAAGTATTGTTCCTGAATAATTATAGACGACCTTGATTCTACTTGTTTTGTTAGTGTTTTTCCTACATGCTCCACATTACACAGATACCTCTGTCAATGGTTAACAGCAGCAGCACTATCAGTATCCTGATCATGTGCACCGTTCTGTTTTGATTTCAGTTCAAAAGCCTTAAACAAATTTAGTAAAATGTCAAGAGCACATTTAGCAGCAAGAACAACGTCACAGTCGGCTCAACATAACCGAGGAGCTGCATCAGTTCAAAGGTGACATTAAACTCACATTTCTGTTGAAGTAACTACACTGAGGAAACATTTATTACAATTTATATCTTGCCTGCAGTTAGTAGCTAACAGTGACCGAAGGGGTGCTTAAAATAAGTCACTTAGTTCTACAATATAGCACTTTTTAAAAATGTCTTCCAGCCAATCGTAATTCAGGGTCCAATTTAAAGGACAATTCCAGTTTGTTTTCGCTTCAGTGCTGCTCTTGTGGCTCTTTTGGTCACATCAACTTTGAACTGGTGTGCACACATGAATATGCAGAGAGGTTCGATCAGCTGTGAAGAATAGAGGACAGAGGATCCCTAATGCAGTTTAGGTCCTTCCAGGTTTCTACTTTCTGTTTTTACTTTCTGTCAGGCTGAAATAACCTCAAATTATCCTTTAAAGAGCGACTGCACACTAAGTTATTTCACTTGTAGTCAAGATTATCATCTATTATTGTTTGAACCTGTTGGAGATACATCTGACAAAACACAGATTGTAGGCAAAAACGAACATTTTCAACTCAGTGACAAAACTGGAAACAGACTGCAAGTTTATTAATTTAACCCTCTCAAAGAGTCCTGTACCAAAGAGTGACTACAAAAGTGAAAATAAGATATTTATTTATCAAAACATAATTTTTTTTGTGGGTTTGCGATCCACAAATCAAGAAGAAAAAGGACTTAGTGATTACTGAGCATTGCTGTTTAAAATGGTTTGCTTCAGTGGTGGCTAAAACAACATGTGGCTGATGCCTGAACTCCATAGTTGTGAGTGAACTGTGAGTGCTTATGTTGTTGGATATGACCACTGAACACATCCTGGAGAACTAATCCAACTGATTGATTAAGGTGATTCTACAAAATTTTACAAATTTGGTTACCTGAATACTCCACATCTGTTGTTCTCTGTCTGATTCATTTCATTTCCTCATGTCATGCTTTATATAGACACTGGAGCTGCAGGGCATTCCACTGAAAGCTCTTCCTCGGCCAACAGTAACAGACTGAACAGCTCAATTAATTGTTAGATATTTACATCATATGCTACTCACATCAGCTCAGCCTCAATAGATTTGACAGAGGGATCTAAAAGATTTCAGGTTTGTCCACAAATTGCAGAACTTTTTCCACTTGGATTTTTCAACATGATAAAGCCTTTAGGTTTCTCACTTATCTGAAAGCTTCCAGTACATCAACCCTTCTCTGTTCCACTTGAACCGATGATCATAAGTGCGGCTTTTTCAGTTTTGAGATCCCCTCTCACTTTTTGTTTGACTGCTAATCCTTGACCTGACCCATTTCATACAAACTGCAAGTGTCAAGACCCACACTTAACCTTCCCATTGATGTGGTGACCGACTAACCTCTGAGACTCACCTCTTTGTGGATACCGTCACCTGGCAACCCCTCATAGATTTTCTAACATGGCAACCCCTGCAGTTTATTTCCACAGACAGTGTCAGAGGCACTGCCTCCGACACTTTCCCTCCTCGGAGCACCATTTATTTTCATGAGGATATTTTATTTTTGCAAGGCTTGCTGGAGAAATGGCACAGTTGCTTACATGACAACGTTCAGCACATTTCCGCTGCGTGGCGCGGAGTTAAATTATTAGTGTCAGTGGGTTTTTTTGGGCGTGTCAGGATATTCCAGGGCTGTTTAGATCCCTGCAGATGTTCCTGACACCGTGATGGCTGTTTACCACTGGTGAGCCTCTCAGGGACCTGCCAGTAAGCAGGTTGGTGTCCCAGACTCTGTCATAAGCTCATTATTCAGCCGCCTGGAGGTTTAGCTTCATTGTGCTATATTACCAGTTGTTAATTAACCACCTGAACCCGTCACTCGACTCGAATAGTAAGCGAGACAGGAGTTTTGGTTGCGGTTTCCCCGGTTTCCATTTTCTCATTGAGTTGTTAATATGATTGATGTGCATGAAGTCATACCAACAAGCCAGTTCCATTTTGGAAATTGTCACCAATTAAATTCATGGTGAACGGTTTTTAATGAGCGAGTTGTATTTGGCGCGTTATAACTAATTAATTGCAAAGTGCGCATGAATAAATGTTTGAGGAAGCTGTAGTGTTTTTCCGTGCTTCATCTCCGACAGATCCACAGTCTGCGCTGAAGTTACCAGAGCATATTGGCTGAGGATCTTGATAATCTTCCTCAGCCAGAAAGAAGTTGTTAGTCAAGAGAAAAAGAACAACGTGAACACCTGTTTTCTCTGATGACTACATGCACCGAGATTAGTTAGGATTCAACAGATATTCTTATCTTATTTGCAGTAACTCTCTTAGGAGCGGTTTACTCTCCCAGTGATACAGTGTATATATATATATGTATTTTGCCTAGGTAAACAATACTATTAGGACTCCATAGCAAAACAAATATTGTAGAAAGTAAGATGGCATCAAAAGGGGTTGTGGGAATACAGGGTTGCAATAATTCTTTGGAAAAAGATGATTGCCTTTTCTTGCCGTTGCTGAGAGTGAAACTACTGCATGCATTTTTCCCCCCATGCGTTCTTCATTCCCTTTGAGCCGGCTGTCTATCTGCACTCAGGTGGACATAATGCATGAGGAGCGCTTCTCTGTCACATGCGGCTCATCTATTGTTCTGACTCCGAATATTGCCGCTGTGTGTCAAGGAACGGATAAAGACTGAAAGCAATTACTTCAGTGTGGTAAAGCAATTGTGTCTGTCACCACTTGATTTGAAATGCGGCTCAACACCAAACGTGCCTTATACATAAAAAGCACACCTCCAGCCTGCCTTGTTAAAAGAAGGCTTGCTCCTGTCAGCCCACTATGCATTAGTCTGCAGGAAAACTTTTCAAAAGCATTACCACTGCACATCAAAGAGCGATCTCTTCAAACGCAAAGTGTAGATTGCTTTGAATTGTTATTCCGTGGCCCCGCTGTCTTTAAAGGCTCAGTTTGGTTCAGTTTCATTGTGTGTCCCCTCCTAGACCGTCAGCACCGACCCTTATCCTGTGAAGCTCCACTATGACAGATCTCATGACCAGGTGTGGCTGCTCAGCTGGGGGGACATGGAGAAGAACTTCCCAACCCTGCAGGTGTGTACTCATGTTTTTATTCTTCAATATTATTCAGTCCTCTGCAGAGTTTCTTCATGGAGAAATCAGGACTGCTCAATTTTCTTTTTTAATATCTTGTAAAAATGGCAAATATTTTATTGATCAACAGAGAAATACTCATATTTAGGACATAACAGCTGAGAATACTCACATTTAAGAAGCTTGTACCTGCAAATGTTTTAATTTGATACCGATATAGATTAATTCTTTTTTAATCAACTAATCCTTTCAGTTCTAGGTCCGATTATCGCAAGTAAAGGGAGCTAATGGAGTAAGATCATCGATGTGTGGAAATGTTTTCATAAGGCATCGATATTTGCATAATATCGTCACCAGAAAACTAAAGGTGCCAATAATCACATTTCCTGTCTGCACCTACAACAAATTCTGCGACTTCTGCTGCATTCTGTTATTTAATTACTTGTTTAAAAGTTTTCTTTCTTATAGCAATTAGTAATGTGTATTGTAAATAACCGCCTTATTAAATGTGAATTCCTCCGACATGTCCCGTTCTCCAATTTTCCAGTATGACATGAAAGTGGCATTAATCACTCAGCCTCTGGGATTTTCAATTGTTGATTTGTTTGTGCCACTCGCCTAATTAATAGTCACTTACATTGCAGAGTGTAAGTATTTGGACTGTGACACATTTTCAATAGCTGGTTCTGAGCCAGCACACTGTATTGAAATGAGTCACATGTCTCAGTCTGATCAATATTCATAAACAATCTGGCAGTAATCAATCAGCCATTAAGCGAGATAGTTACCTCAAATGTATTTTGTGTACAGCTGTTTCATCTAGATGACATATGCCAACATAGATGCACTGTAGATTCTCATATAAAACAGCAAAAACATGTTACTGTGACACATTTGAAGATCCAGCTATAAATAGAACCAACAAATATTTAATGAAGGCTTCTTCATTTGTTTCCTGTCAGAGTCATCTTGGTTCAGTTTGAGTGTTTTTGCTGGAAAATCCAGCTTGTCACTGCCTGCACAGAAAATCATAATGCGGGGTTTGGTCTTTGGCAATTTGCTTTGTGCATTGTGGCACAATCAAAGCAAACCCAGCCTACACAAAACCACACGTCTGCATCTTCCATGCATGCACAAGTATTATTTAGACACCAAGGACAACGGCGCACATCACGTCCCACTGAGAAGCTCCGACATCTCAGCAGTGCGAGGAGGGGCTGTACGGTTTTATCTGTAAAAATGGTGAAAACAAAACAATTTCACATGTGTTATTACCTTTTGGGCCGTACGCTCAAAATAGGTGTGTTAAATATTTAAATGAGGAGAAACCAGCAGCTCTGAGTGAATTCATCAAGCTCATGTTAAACACCCACCTGCCTCTCTGTTGGTGTTCACCAGGTGATCAATCAGGCCAGTGGAAGGATCTCCCACCACACCGTTCACACGCAGCCGGTGGGCAGGCGCTTCGACAGGGTGGACGACTTCTTCATTCCAGCCTCCAGCCTCATCATTAACCACATCAGGTACATCACACAATGCTGCTGATGCAAATTGATTTCAACCCACTGGCATTTCATTCACTTTTCTTAAAATCTCTTCAGGACTCAGAACAACAACAATGATCTGGATGAGCATTGTTTCTGTGTCTGTTTGTGTGCGTCTCCGGAGAAAGGCCCAGCGGTCATCTGTGCTGCAGATGAAACCGGCCAATCACCTGAAGTGATTCTAAAAAATAAATGAGCTGTGATAAATTATGTTAATTCAAAAGCAATCAACAACCTCTGAGAAATTTTTAATCACTGAAAGTTCAGTCTGGTAGCTCAGTAGAACCAGGAAAGATGAATGATACTAACATTTTCTCTGAAAATTAGAAATGTCAAGTTTACAAGTTACACTTCTTTGGCGACATATTAACAGCCATCAGACGGTAGATAAACAGAAGAGAGAGATGAGCACTTTCTCCTGGGAAATGTACAGTGATGCTACAGCTCAACAGTACCACCAACATTCAATGGAAAGCAGCTGTTGTGAAGATACTTAAACTTAATTAGTCTATGAAACACAAGAGTAAGTAATGATAGTCAGTTTACAATAATATAAAACAACAGTTTGTCAATATTGTTACATATTATTTTATTGTTGTTTTCAAACTGTTTAAGCAGGTGTTTCAAACTGACATACAAAGTTCAACATGAAACACATTGGTGGTCCCAGTTATATCAATACTGCAATGTAGCTTTGTCACATAATATCAATTATTTTTTCCCTTCTCATTTATCGTTTCATTGCACAAACACTTTTTTTAAAGTGCATTCTGACAAATGCAGCTGACTGAAAAAAATAAGATTGACACACTTGTGGATTAATACGTACAAGCCCGATTTCATTTATATTTTACAAGTTTTAATTAGATTTATTAATAACCATAACACATTTTCGCCATATCATCTCATGCTTCCTGACAGGACCACCTGCAGCTGCCGAGGAACTTCAGGTGTTTCTTTGCAGTTATAACAACCTTTAATGTAAAACAGCTGTTATGGAGCTTGGCTACTTAAAAGTCCTACTTACCCATCATGTGAAAGAGAAGAGGGCTGCAACTAGTGATTTTTAATCAATCACACTGTCAAAGAAAAATGTCAGAAAATAAAAGCTTCCACGTCTCCATTTGTCTGCGTCACATAGATATTAAATTTGCAATATTATAAACCACCAAACATCAGAGAATGTTCAGAGAAGAAAAATTACCAGCGATTTACTAATTGCAGTTTTATTGCAGAGTAATTTATGGTGGATTTACCAACTATTTAATCAAGGATTGTTTCATCCCAAACAGCACTAGGCTACTTAAAGTCCAACAAAAAAACCAACTGCAGAGGGATCGCGAAGCATCGTCACATAACGTTGTCTGCTTTCTCTTTTCCCTCTCTTCTTAATCATTTTCTGAAGTACACTGCTTCGTAAATAATCTAAAAACGAAGGATTTTAACTGACAGATGCGACTGACTCAATGTGTAAACATGTCACACAGGATAAGTTATGCTTACAAATCATTTTCAATGAATCGTAACAGAATCTGATTCTCCCACCAGGGTAATTTAATCCTGACTTCATTTAAAGTGTGTGTCTATATGAGGAAAAAATAAACTGTGCGGAAAACTTTTCCCATATCGTCTCACACTTGCTGACAGGCTCGACCATCTGCAGCTGCAGAGGAACCTAAGGTAGTGTCACATCGCTTTTACCAGCTATAGGCGGTGTAATTACGCTGCTGAGCATCCAGAATGCTAAGTAAAAGCTGCCCTCGGCCCTCATACAGCCTGACGTTGCTCAGCCTCGCTTCGAATGTCTACATGAACTTGAAAACACTAAATCCAAGCCAAACTGTTGGTCGACCAATCAGGAAGAAAACACTTCAAACAGCACCAGTATAAAGTCCCCGGACTGTTTGTGTCAAATGGTCACAGAGTGATGTTACCAGGCGGCCGTCTTATATTCAACAACACTCCTCACTGAAGTCGTTAGTGCACTGTGACGAGAGTTATTTGTGTTTTCTGTTCTCACCCAGGTAAAAAATAAAGTGTGCATGAAGACAGCAGCCTGAGGGGGGACAGTTGGCAGCTCACCTGCTCTGTACCGTTTTAGTTCATCGACAACAAAGCACAGACGCGCTTGAATGCAGAGTGCATCGAAACGCTGCTGCGGTTTTCTCACGCCACGAGCAGCTGTCACACCCTGAGCTTGATGTGGATAGAGAGAAATCTGGTCCCAAACGCTTGGCTAATGTCACGGAGAGGCCAGGAACAAGCGGGAGGTCTGAGGGATTTCAGGATGTTAACGGTCTCCTGGAGTGGAGGAGTGGGACGGCCTGTGTGTGTGTGTGTGTGTGTGTGTGTGTGTGTGTGTGTGTGTGTGTGTGTGTGTGTGGAGGCCCTCGTGCTTCTATGTGCTCTGCCATAGCAACACGGTGAGTGACGACAGCGACTCGCGCTCTGCGTCCTCCATGATGCTGCAGCGCGCAACCGACAGACCGTGCAACCCAGCCCGAGACTCTTATTATTGTTGTTGTTGTTGTCACTCATCA
>OOFC01000280.1:49568-83368 GCA_900323345.1 Pseudochromis fuscus
AAAAAAAAAAAAAAAAAGGTGTGAGGGCATAATTGATCAATATTGTCTCAAAGCCAAGTTATATATATTTTTTATTTTCCCTCCTGATGGTTTTGCCTCGACGTCAACAAAGTTGCTTGCTAATAAAATATTTCAGGACAATTGGAATGAATCCATAAGCGTGCACAACTTTGCATCATTAATCGATTGTATTCAGTGTGTGGGAATGCTGTAGATAATCTCTTAAAATGAATTAGTGGATCGGCAAAATACGTATATACATATGAATATACAGTATATTGTATATGTCCAGATTAACTCTTGCAAGTTAAGTTTTCCCCATCCCCGACTTTTTTCCTGTGCCTTCAAGGAAAATTCCCTCCATCAGAGGAATTAGCGTAATTATTCCCAGTGTGACTGCAGACTACGCCTCTTTCTTTGACCCCTTCATTCACGGTGAGTGTGGTTCCTCACAAATCTCCTGCTCTCTTCTCGCCGTCTGTCCAATGCAGCCGACTCAGTCTAATTAAAACGAGCCCTTGCTGTGATCCCATCCTGTTTGAAGTGGAGACTGAGTGGTTCATTATGGTTGTGCGCTCTGTAACCTTTGATCCGAAATTATAACCAGCTTTGGAAGGTTTCGAATGATAGTTTTGTTTGTTTTTGTTTTTCTTTATAGTCCAAAGCAGAAAAATGAAAGTCAGTGGTGATGTTAGTTAAATCGTACCAGCTTTATACACTACACATTGTGAAATTTAAAGTACTTCAAAAATAGAGTCAATAGAGCACTCGTGTGTGAAGAAAATTCTATCGTAACTTCAAATATCCCTGGACCAAAAAAAAAAACGACAAAAAAGAACAAAAAAAACTTAAAGAAAAGAAAAGCATCTTAGAGTATAGTTAAATGTGGAAAACATGCATTGTCTGCTCTGTTTGACAGCGTGTTTCAAGTGGCTGTTTTAATGTGAAGTAATGACGAGCTAGCGCACTGGGGAGCGGAGTAGCTGTGGTGGTATTGTGTAGAGGGTCTTTGAGGAAACGCTTTGAATGTGAGAAGCAGCTCTTTTCTAAATGCTCCTGCAGTAGATTCCTAGCTGGACACATTTCTATGCATTTTCACCCCGGCACTCTATGACTCTGAATCACAATGGGCAACTGTATCTCAAATTTAGTATGAACTTTTGATGTGTACAGATTATATATAAAAGTCACTCTGTCTTTCCTGTTCAAACTTACTGGTATATATTTTGGTTTTAATTTAATTTCTTTCTTTTTTTTCCCACCTTTAAACCCGACTGTACTGCTGATGATAACAACCTCTGACTTTTTTCTCTCTGTGTTTTGTACATAGCGGCCGACTGTGAGTCCATTAGTTTCTCATTAATGTACAGTTTCATGCAGGTTCACTTCATTTTCTGAGCAACTTTCTCAGCACACTCCTTTTTAAGAATGAAAACAAACACACCGCTGTCATTATCTACATCCTGTATCCAAGCACATTGTGATCACAAACACTGCTTTCACCTTTACATAGCCACGTCCTGTATGTTCCTTCATGTGATTGTTATTTATATAGAGAAAACGCTTGTCATTTTACCCAACAATAAAAAAAAAAAAAAAACTATATCATCAAACACAAGTGTATTATTGTCTATTTTCCTCATTAAAACTATTGTTTTTAGCTGTAGCCGCTGCACACGCTCAATCACGCAGTGAAAAGTTTCCTTTAGGAGCCGACTTGCCAATTATTATTCTACAAGAGACGCAACAAGAACAAGGTCAGGACTCTGTTGTCCCTCTGGGTATATTTATCCTGCAGCCAGGAATAAAGTATAACTTATAAGATGATTACAAGTAGCAAAGAAAGAAAATACAACTGTAAGATTTCAAGGTCTGTGACAAGAACAGAAGCAGACTGAATTAAAGGCTGTTTAGGTGGGAGGATCACGTAACTGTTCGGGCAACTAATTTCCCTTTTTTTTGTTTTTTTTTTCCTTTGAAGATGAGTCAACTTATGACTGTAATGGAAAATAACGGCAAACTAAATGAAAAATATGTGATACTCTGTGTTCAAGGTATCAGCTCAGATCTGGGAGGAAGCTCTGAACAGTGGTGAGGCATCAGGACCAGTATATAAGAGTCTGCACTACTCTCATCTTTAACTCAAAAGAAGAGAAAACCCAATCAAAATACACTGTGGAAGACAGATCAGGATATAAATGATATGTTTCACAGTCACTTTCTGCATCAGTGCTGAAGTGAAACATCAGTACAGATTTAGTTTTGAGCCTATGTGATGTCATCATTATGAGAGCCCAGCAGTGGTATTAGGACTGCCATACAAAACTGCTCACAACTTATTCTTACATGGTCAAATATGCCTGCAGTTTTTCTCATGGGCTCTCAATATTACAAGCAATAGCTAAAATTAGCTAAAAGCATCACCTATGGTTCAGGAGGATTAACGATAGGTGTCAGTTATGTAAAAATCTAATAATTAGAGGATTAATGAAATCAATTATTAGGTGTAGCTCAAACATCCAAACAGCTGTTGTTAAAATAAAAATCCAAAAAGTAGGTTTGGTCCATTTAGGTGACCGTTTTAATGATGAATATGAATTGTAGTATTAAAGGGAAGTGCTGTTGCCATGGTAACTGATGGCTGAGTGGTGGTTAAGTGGATGTTTGTTCTATGTGTCCTGTCATATGAAATGAGTGATTTTCTGTGACCTGTTAAGGTTTTACTGAGAAAAATAATTTAATCAGGAATTAATCAAATGAGCGCTCTTATTTAGAAAAAAAAAAAAAAAATGTTATCTCACTGATGACCAGCGACCTTGTGTTTATGTGCTTATTTATTTATCTTAACTAATAATAAAATGTCTATCTTTGGGTTTCAGATTGTGTGATGGACAAAACAAGTGATGTCAAGAAGTCAACCTGAGCTTTGATAAATGCGATGGACTTTTCTTCAGTGTCTCTTACCAATGTCGGACTTCTTTTTTTTTTATTATTTACAGATTTCTTTTTCATCAAGAAATGATGTTCCAGGATATTTTCAGTTGTGTAAGACTGGTGTAACTGACAGAAATCACAAACTAGACTAAAAAAGTTCCTGGGTGTGGAAGTTGCCTAGAAAACGTTGAAGAAAAAAAAAACAAAAACATTTGAATCATGAAGAACCATCTTCAGCCACAAGAACAACAGGAAGTCTTGTCGCACATGGTGAGGCTGGGAGGAAACTAATGTCATGAAAAAAACACAATATATTCATAGTATTTCATAAAATGTCAAAGGTATGTCCTAAAAATGTCAAAATATAGCATGTTGAAAAAAATATAGCAAAACTACAAAATGCTGTAAAAGGGACCATAGTTTTGCATTTTCAAAAAAGTCACATCTGTCATAAAATGTTGAAGCATAGTGTCACAAAAAACATGGTGTGTGTGTGTGTGTGTGTGTGTGTGTGTGTGATAGTATAGTAGGATAAAATAAAATCTATACCCAGCATGTTGATGCTTCCCCGGCACAGCTCTCTGACTGTGTGCTATATTTTGGCCTCTAGACTTATTCCTCATATATAAATGCACGCTGCATGACTGCAGGTTGTGTTGGCTGTTTTGAATAAAAAGGATCCTCCAAATTGCACAAGCCTGTGCACTTATCTTTGAAATCCACATGGAGAAGTACTTCCATCTGAACAACCCCGACATCAGATAAGCCTTTTCCAACCGATGATGTGAAAACCTACCACATTTAACCACTTCTGTGACAAAAGAGAGCAGTCTCACCTTCTCAGTGCTGGTAATGCATGTGCTGCATGTGCTGCATGTGCTGCATGTGCTGTATGTGCTGCATGTGCTGTATGTGCTGCATGTGCTGTATGACTCACTGATGGTACATATGTCACACACTGAGCCTGATGCTGATTCTGTGATTACACTGTTGGTTGTCGGGCACAACTGCAATTATTGTTTATTATGTCTGAACATTTTCAGATGATTTAATCAATTGTTAATTAAAGTGCACAATTACCAAGAGACTAATGTCTGCTTTGTCTGAATATACAATTATACAAAATGTAGAAAAGCAGAGAATTATCACGTCCCTAATGGTGGAAATTAGAGGTAGGTTAATAAGTTGCCCAGTGTTAAATGTCCAGCTCAGTTTGTTTTTGTTTTGTTTTTTTCCCAGGGACAATGCACATTAATCTACATTACTGTAAATGTGCCAGTGTCTGCCAAATAGTTAATTTTCATCTGTTGTCCCATGGCCAGGTGTTAAATTAGCCATTACAACAACAGTAAAATAACAGCATCTAAAGCTGGTACAGCAGACAGCAAACAAGAAGAGGTTGAAGAGCGTAAAAGAATGAAGCAAGCAGAATAAAAAGTAAAACACATACAATGCAAACAACTGGTAGAAAACACTGCTGAGCAGACACCACCGGCTGGTAAGATGTAACAAAGTAGCAACATCCAGGGATGTAAAATGAAGCACAACAAGCTCCTCCCTCTCATCCAAGATGGCGACGTCCAAACATGAATCCGACAGAGCATT
This sequence comes from Pseudochromis fuscus, assembly GCA_900323345.1. NCBI lineage: Eukaryota > Metazoa > Chordata > Actinopteri > Pseudochromidae > Pseudochromis > Pseudochromis fuscus. The sequence continues at coordinate 54,108 of OOFC01000280.1, forward strand.
TCTGGGGGATGTGGAGGGACTGGAGCAGGGGTGGGCAATCCTGGTCCTCGAGGGCCAACATCCTGCATGTTTCAGATGTGTCCCTCTTCCAACACTCCTGATTTAAATGATCAGGATCGTTATCAGGCTTCTGCAGAGCTTGATGATGAGCTGGTGATTTCAATCAGGTGTTGGAAGAGGGAAACATCTAAAACATGCAGGATAGTGTTCCCCGATGACCAGGATTGCCCACCCCTGGACTAGAGAGTATAGTACGTATAGACCAGGGGTCGGCAAATGTGGAACAACGTGCAAGACCCCCGACAGCCACTGAATACTGGCCTCAAAAAAACTGGCTCCAACTGATTTAAATGAAATCATTCTGATGTCATAAGCTGAAGGTAAGACGTCTTATCAGTGATCTGGTGGTCCAGCTGAAAAATAAAATCATCATTAAGTAGGTATTACGTATCAAAAAGAGGAATATTTAGTACTGTGGTTCGTTTGATTGAGATCCAGCAGTGTCTTGAGGTTCAATGGTCAGACCCACCTCCTCTCTTCTCCCTTCATATCCAAATATGGTCACTTCTGGCTCCAAAAAACCAACATGTTGTTGCTCAATTGCCAAACTCCTGGCTTCAAAATGTGAGTCCACTAACTAACGGGCGATGTCATGTTAGCTTCATCCATTTCTACATACAGTCTATCATCTCCAGTATCTGTGGAGGCCATTTGGATCCACTGGTTTGGTGTGTGGCTGTCATAATCTGTCATCCCAAGCTGGACCACAATCTCTCAGGAATATGTCCAGCAGGTGGTCGGCTGGTTCTGGAGGGAAAAAGGGTCCAACCCGACTTTACAAGGTGCAGTGTACGTATATTAAATCATCACTTTAAATAATAATCTGGCAATTATCCTGCTAATTATTCCAGCGCTTGTTTTTAACAGTGTAATCATGTGTCAGCTTGTAATGAAGATAAAAAAGCTACAGAAATTATTAACTGGAGGTCACACAAAGGGGTTTTAAACAGGTCCATGAAATGAGTTGGTGCATGAACAGCCAGGAGACTAATATGGAAAACTGCAGCTGTGAGATTTTCTTTTCCTGCAGCTGCAGTATAAATGTGTGAACATGCAAACCTTTCAAAGCGCCTTTGTTGTTGATGACACATGTTTGGTTATTCGCAGAAGATCAAGAGAGCTTCAGTGCAAAAGTGTGGAGCCTATTCTCATGATCACCGAGCTCCTGATAAACACTCCCTAATGCATTCCTCCCTACACCGGCCCCAATTTATATTCATCTCTGAGTCACACAGGCTGTAGTTTATATTAATATTCTTCCTTACTGAATCCCCTTTAATAAAACAGCCATGTGAATAGAAAAGAGGTCCTGGCAGTTCCTTAATTATCTATTGTCAGTCCTTTATCTCCTCGCGGTCACAAGGGAGGGACTCGGACTCCTCCCCACCACACACTGGTGTCTCGCTTCCATCAGGAGAATTTAGCACCAGACTCTGCCTTCCCTCTATTACTTCATTCATAAGGCGAGCAGCATAATCACGCCGCCGGCTCCTTAATCATGCTGCCGGGGCCTGCCAGCAGTACAACCTCTCTGCTCCATCCATACCGACGTACCTGATGACTGATTGAGGCCCCGGGTGGTGCTGCACCTTCCACCCAGTTGTAGGTCCTCATCCTGCATTCTCCCGCCTGCTCCGTCGCTCGCTGCCTCCAGAATAATCAGTGTACTTCTGTGTGGCGGCGGATGGTAGCAGTTAGAAAATGGATTTTCTCTCAGGGAAAGAAGCAAACTGCAACGAGGACTGGTCTCTGTGGTTCAGTAAGCAAAATGTAAATATATAGATGGGTTTAATTACACCAACAGGAAGACGCTTGGAATAAACTACAGGTTGTCTGCATTTTGCTCCTTTGTGGGGATTATTTTTATTATTGATCAATGTGATAATTTTATTTTTACATTTAGTTTTTTTTGTTTTAATTGTTAGAAAAGAGAGAGAGAAGTTCCCAGGTGTTGTGATTGTGTCTTCACATTTCTTGATTGAACCCACATTAAGGTATTCAGTGTATATGTAGCCACTTTGTCCACTTTGAGCTGTGTGCTCAACACAAATATGAAGCTGTCATCAGACTCAAGCAATAAATGAAAAGCCAAGGGAACACCAAAGTGATACAATCCATCCTATACGATCATGAATCTCTGAATGTACCGTATTTTCCGGACTATTGAGTGCACCTGTCTATATGCCGCTCCTCTCTATAAGCCGCTATTCAATTTATTCAAACAGTTTCATGTGGTCCACTCTGACCGGATCTGTCGTGACGCCGATACATGAGCCACACCGGTGTTTGAGCCGCAGGGTTCAGAGCGTCGGAAAAAAGTAGCTGCTTATAGTCCGGAAAATACAGTAATTTCTTATCAGTTCAGCCAACACTTACCAAGACATTTCAGTCAGAGGCTAAAATGTCGACCTCATGGTTCCACTACAGCAAAAGTCAGGAAACACATATAAACAGAGTCAACAGGACTCCTCCTCTGTGGACCATGAATGTCTAAACTTCATAAGTACTGTACATCCAACAGCTGCTGGAGATATTTCAGTCTGGATCAGAGCAACAGAGTAAAATCCTAGAATCATCTCACAGATTCAGACACATGAAAAAACACTCCTAGAAGGAAAGGCAGTGGCTCAGTGATAGAGCAGCTGTCTACCAACCGAAGGGTCATTGGTTCGATTCCTGCTCCTCCCAGTTGCTGTAGGTGTGTCCTTGGGCTTTGGTGTTTGGTGGTGGTCGGAGGGGCTATAGGTGCAGACTAGCAGCCATGCCTCCGTCAGTCTACCCCAGGGCAGCTATGGCTCTCATAGCTTACTACCATGAATGAATGAATAATGGTCTCTGTAAAGTTCTTTGAGTGTTTAGAGAAGTGCTGTATAAATTCAACCATTATTAGAAAACAAAGTGACATTTTCAAATTTTGAACTTCTACCTCCACCAAGGATGATATGGGTTTGCCTGCATTGGTTGGTTTGTCCGCCTGTTAGCAACATGACTGAAAAGCTACTGAACAGATCTGATTTTAGATCTTTTTTGATCCATCAGAGGAGGGGATCCTGTCTTCTTTATAATGAATGAATATTTTAACAAAATAATGTTGGTATTTCACCACAGGAGGGCGACGGTGTTCAATCTATAGTATCAGTAAAGTTGGATTATGCCTTGATGGAGGTTTGTGCTCTCTGAGTACTTCGTTGTATTTATGTTAGAAACAAGCATTTTTCCTTGTGACAAAGATCCAACAACTATTTTCTGAATTAACCAATTGACTGGTCTATAAAATACCAATTTCCAAAAGCTGGAACGAGCAAATCTTGTACATTTATGGTTTCCAGCTCTGGACAGGACAGTTAATAGCTTGTTTTCAGTCCTTATGCTGATCAACCAGTTAATAATTTCAGCACGTTCTTTAGCAAAATGGCTTAATTGGATTAAAAAATTCAGTCTCCTTGTATCCTGTCTGGACCTCCTCTCTCTTTAACAGATGGGAGTTCCCGGCTTCCTGCTCGTTAACTCAGTGTTTACTACAGGGAGTTCAAGGATCTGGATAGCAATCTTTGCAAATAAACTTTTTAAAGGTTATTTTAAAACACTGATAAAGTCTGATTGGAGTTGCTGAATAATCACGTTTAATTTATTGCTTTTCCAACATATTTTGTGGGTCTAGAGGTTGTCATGTTTTTAAATCTCGGACATATGGTGATGGCAGCCGCCCAGGATGTGGTTTAAAATGCTGACAGCAGACGACTCGTCCCCTTTAGTTGTCCTATTGTCATGCTGAGCTAGCTGTCATGACACCGAGGCCGAAGGACGCCCGTGGACACTCGGCAGTGACGGGGACTCAGGCAGACTCCTGTCATCCAGACACAGCCGACTGATCCCGTTCTGATAGTGCCCAGGTCGACCATGACAGGAGCCAGCACCTCCGCTTAACATGCACCTTGTCTGTCCTTTCGCTGTTCAGTGTGCTGCGAAAAGGCAGCAGAGGGAGGGCTCCTCAAGGTCGACCCGGGAGGGAAAAACAAGCAGAAAAAAGGCCTCAAAGTCAAACCATAGATTTCCCTCAGCAGTGTTTATACCTTTTCAGCCTTGTTTTGTCCACGAGTCCATCATTAGTTCTGTCAGACAGTGCATTAGGGAGAGTAGCCTATAATTGTACTGCATTATCTCATCCATATAATAATACTGAACCCTCCTGAGACTAACTAGTTCCTATTCACAAATGACATGCTGTTTGTGGACCAGGGGAACACACAAAAAACAAAACAAACCACAAAAACCTCTCCCTGAGACACCAGCAAACATAACCATTGTATACCTTGTTATTAATGTCTATTGTTGTTATTATCTTGTAAACATGTTATTTGGTGCTGAGGATACAACAGGATCATGGAGCAAATTCATCTGGTCGATCACATTCACTGTTTTCAGCTGAATGCTTTGATGTGTTTGTTGTTTGATGTGCAGATTTTTCTAGATATGGTGTCTGGACATTGTATCAGTAATTTTTCTGCAATGTGTTTATACTGTGTTCTGGTAGTCTTGTTTACGTTAGCGTACGATATTTTACTTAATTCAAGTGATTGGAAATTTATTCTATACTTAATTCAGGTAAAATCTTCAGTAACTGCTTTGAATAAGACAAAATAAAGACTGTTACATTTCAAAACTGCTTCTTTTTTACAACAGAATCTTTTTTTTGTTGGAAAGATGAACAATCCAGTGCTCCATTTGTTTCTAGAGTGTTAGGGGTCCTCAAAAACTTTAATGTTGTTTTACTAAAAAACTTTTCTCATCCTGCCATTTGACAATGTAAGAGCTTTTGGGTTTTTGTTTTTTTTTTCATAAATTTGCCCATTGTGGGACTTATAAAGGAATCTCATAGTAAAACCTCAGCTCAGTCAGTCCCCACCCAGCTGCCTGACTTACTGTACTGAGCTGAGTACTACCTGAGAATAATTTCATCTGACAGCATTTCCTAAATTGTCTTTTTGAGGTCATCCTGTCTGACAGCTGAAATTCAGAGTTGTTTAATCAGATTTATGAGAGTTTTGTACCTTTTGTATTGATAACTCGACTGTAGTTATCATGACTGTATTTCCTACGTGACAGCGTAACAAATCCTTCATGAATTCCTGTAAATTTAACTGGACAAATCAAACACTAATATACTAATTAAGGTACATAATACTCGATAGGTAACTGTGTTAACTCTCAAACCTCAAGGTAGTTAACTCTTAGAAGAGGTTTTTTCCATTTATTCAACTCGGAGGACCCGGAAGAGAAAAGCCTGATGATATCAAAACTGTTACCAATCACTGATTGAAATAAATAAATAAATCAATGAATAAAAGGCAGGGGGCATTCAAATGATATCCTAAACCTTAAAGAGCCTGTTCTTGGTAGGTTAGAAACCCCCCTGAAGTACTTCCAGACTTTTGAGACTACATAACTGCCATACCAGGCCTCACCATGAAGATTGTTAAAGGAGATATATTCTACTGGTTTTCAGGGCAGTTTAAATAAGTCTTATACACCCCTAGATCATGTCTGTGAAGTTTCTTGGTGAAACTCCACTTTGATCCTGTATTTTAGTCTGTCTCAGAAACACTTTGTGGCCAAATGCTCTGTTTTCTGGTGCCTGTACCTTTACTGACGTCAGGACGCCATCGCTGTAACCAGGAAACCAGCACAACACGAGGAATCGTAAATGAGAAAAACCTACTCTGCTGTGAGGCTGGCAGACTGTGTAACGAAATGTGTGGGTTTTTACAACGCAAACTGAGTTTTGGCTGCACTCATGTCGCAGCTAAACTGCTCTTGTAACGGAGAAATCCAAGAAGGCGGATCCTACGCGTCTGACGCTGTGAGAGACCTTGTGGGATACTGTGGATGGATTGGCTAATGTAACGTCTGTCAGACCCTGTCAGACCCTGTCAGACGTGGTCTACTCCATGGTCTACGTCACATTATATCAGAATCCAGAACGGTTTTACTCCAGGTATTTCTCTTCAAGCAGCTCACACAACATTGAGATGGTTTTGAAATCGCACAGTCAGTGGAAATGAAGGTAAGCCACATACCAAACAGTACATACGAAATACTTGTGGATTTTCCACAATATGTCCCCTTTAAGATTTTTATAGCCTTCACATAATACATTTTAAATTCATATATCACCTTTTCCTTTCCTTTTTGCCCAAAATAGTTAGTTACAACAAGGATAGCAACAAACCGTTCAATCTGTGCTGCAGGAACAATGGCTGTGGTACTTTTTCTTCTTAAAAACATGACTAATTGTTTTGGAAAATTAATCATTTTTCCAGCTTCAAACTCTCAGAAACACCTTCAATCACCACAAAACAAATCTGGGAGAAGCTGCTATGGTCATAACTATGTTTCCATACAGCACTGTACACTCTCTCTATCACTCGTCACCTTTGATAAAATAAACAAAATAAAATATTTCCCTGTAGCCCAACAGGCACGCAAACAGCTCTGAACCTGGAGACTTTGAACAGAAGCGTCCGTCACACAGAGCGAGTTCGTCCCTGCAGCTCCATCGCAACGTTTCTTTACGCCACGCAAAGTGAGACAGAGTGAGACACTGTGGGTTTGTGGGTCCTGAAAGAGCCATGAAATGACCGTCGTGTTACTCCAAGCAAACTGCAGCAGGTTTACAGTGCTCTGTAGATGAATGGGAGCATTGTGCTTCTGTATCTCATCACCGCAGCCTCGTGACTGCAGCACTTTTATAACACAGTCAGGGATATCTAGCAGAGGTTGATATACGTTAGCTGTTTTTATGTTGGTAAACTCCAAAGAATAAAAAATCCAAAGCCTGTGATGTTGGATTTTCTTGTGTTGAGGAGGTCAGAAGTTTCTGTGAGTGCAACTCCTTGTTCATTCAGCCATGAAGGACACTGCTGCACCTGCTCATTATCAAACTCTTCATTTCTATTTACACAAACAAGAAGGAAAAAAGTCATCATGTCAAAGCAGATCATTTACATACTTAATAAACACTGGACTTTAAAGAACATTTTGCTTTTTCCCTTGTTAGGTAAAAAGATATCAACTGTGACATTACACCAACCAGTGTTCATCCTTTTCCTTTTTTCAAAAACAGATAAAACCCTTTTTTGTGTGGAAGTTTCCAGCTGGGTGTTTCCCATGGCTGTGTTTGACTGACATTTCTGACTTTGTGAGGAGACACACTGTCAATTTCTGAGTGAGCTACATCCCCCTTTTTTCCCAACAAGCATTTACAACTGTGTGTCCCTTTACAGCAGTCAACACCTGGGAGGACCTCTTGGGCTGCAGGTGTGTATATTACTCAGGAAGTGGAAACTGGAAAGTTCAGAGGCCGGTTTTTGGAAAGTGAAAGCTAGTTAGCTTCACCTGCTAACATCACCTGTGATTACCAGCAGTGTTCTGTTAATGCACAGTGGCATCTAATTATCCTGAATAGATTCATATAATACTGTGCTAATACCACAGTCTTTTCATTTTTAATAATGTTCAGCAAATCACCTCTTGTTACTGAAATGAATACATTTGTGAATCAATTTTCTGTGTTTGCAGCTTTCCTTCATATATGATTTTTATTGGGAAATTTTAAAAAGCATTACTCAAAGCCTGATCCGCCTTTACTAATTTAACCATTACATCTGAAGCCCAGAGAGGAGATCTCAATGTTTTTTGACAACTTTAATATGATAAACAATTAAATATAGCTATTTGTTGCATTTGTAAGATGTACTCCTACTGCTATTTGAAATCAGATTTGTGTAATTTCTGGAAGTGCCGGTGACCTGAGGCTGTCACACTCTCACTTCTGTTGGTATCATATTCTTACTGTTTCAGTATTTCTGAACTCATGAACTCTCAACGCTCTCTCAGTTACACCCACCATTTTTACAGCTGCATTTTGTTAGTTAATAATAATTAAAACTTTATTGATCCTTCTTTTGTTACAATGAGAGCTGCTGCAACAGGCTTCCTGTTCAGCGTCTTGCCCAAGGACACTTCCACATGTGGACTGGAGGAGCCGGGGATCCAACCACCACTCTTACAATTACTGGACCACCCACTCTACCACCTGAGCCACAGCTCCCTGTGGTTGGCTTGAACAGCACTGTTCAAGCAGAGCTCTCAAGCTTCAAGGCACAAAAATCTTTTAAATTAAAAATATATTATATATATTAATTATCTATGACAGATATTACAGTATTTCATTTAGCTGGTTAGTTTAGTTCAATCACAGGTTTACTGATCTTTTTACAGTCCAGTCCTTGGGTTTCCTGATGGTTCAAAGTGGTTTGGCTCCTCAGTACTGCACCCCAGGACTTGGAGCAGCAGCCACCACTAATCACCAACCAGACTGCAGCCTGATGAAAACGCTCCGTTTCAGAAATCTGGTCAGAAAGCTGAAAGCGTGACGTACGAATGTCCACTTTTTCCCGAGCTGTTCAGAAACAGGGCTGCTAGATTATGGTTGTCGTAGTAACCGAATGCCTTCTGTACCTCTCCTCTCCTCAACAAGATGTATTTATTTCATGTACTGCAGCATAGAAATTTCCGCCAATGCACAGAGATACTGTACAGTCATTTTACTAGCACAGACAGTGACATTTTCAGTTTCAGATGACATTTCCCACACTGATTAATATGTTCATTCACTGGAATCTTTTTTCATATGGCTTTGATTGAAATACTGAATCCACCGTTATGTTCCACAATAAGCTGCTAATCGGAGTAATATTTACCGAACACAGACGCCCTGCTGTGATCTTTCTCATGGTGAATGCTGGTGCTGTCGTATTTCAGACTCTGGATCATATTCAGACTCAACTATGATCGGACTGGTTTGAAAAGTTTGAATTTCTAGTCAACAACGTTACATTTCAGTACCAGGTCAGTAATTACACTGTCTGCTCAAACATAAAAACAGAAGTAAGCTAAGTGTCCTTTCAAAGTGGAAGTTGTCACATCAGCATCATCTGACTCCCACCAGACGCTGCTTTTCATCTGTTATTTTAACACCTGCTGGGCAAGTGGCAGCTCTCACACTTAGAGTCAGTGGAGAAGGAGAGAGGTTGAGTTGAGGGTGGATGTCTCACTTTCATGGGTCCAGTGTGATTTCTAGCAAATGATAAAACTGAAAGCATTCATCAGCATTATGTGCATTTCCCTGTGGTAAGACTCACAACATGAGGCAGCACTTAAACCAGAGATGAGTCTATGCTACAGCTAACAGCATTGGTCTGTCACTAATTAACTGAAGCCATAATATGGATTATTATTAGTGTATGTACAGTGTCCACAGACATGAAAACTATGAAATTACCAGTGCTATCATGTTTGGACAAATGTGAAAAATATACATCAACCATAGATTTACTGATTTCTCTGCTTAATTTCACATAAACCAGCAAGTACCTGCGTGAACTGGCCCTGAGCTGAATCCCTGCTGTCTGCGTATCAATCATTAATGGAATTAAATATGAACATTTAGCATCTATCATCTAACCGGCTGACCGTCCATCTGGACACAACAGCTTTCAGACCACAGAGTGTGACCTTGGAGAAAGCAACCAGCAGAGCAAAAAACGTGCAGCAACATGTTCGGCTTTTGAGCCTCCCTCATTTCCATTCAGGCGCTGAGTAAAAAAATAAAAAACCCAAAATGTGTTTGCCGTTTCACAAATCATAAAAAAAGGTCCCCATCTTTGGATTTCTCTCTCTACTAGAGCAGGAGGCCAGCTTTCCACCCAGGTCCCGGTGGATCGGGCCGGTGGCCAGCCGCTCGTCATTAGGAGAATTTACTCCTCGCTGCCTGTCGCTGCTGAGCACAGGACCAGATGTGATGCCCGTCTCCTGGGTTGCCAAACACAGCGAGACGCATCCTGCACCGGGGGGAAACCATTCTGGAGAGCAGCTCTATCACTGCCAGGAGGAAACATCATACAGCTCTCTCCAGCTTGACGGCTCTTAGCCAAAGAGCCAGCTGTTACGGGAGGAAGTCTGAGTGCACGGAGAAGAAGACGTCCTGTGGTTTGTGGGATGAGAGGGACTCCTCCATTATGTAAAGCTCGTGACTGAAGAGCGAGGTCGCCATACTGAACGCAGACATTCACTGGACCCTGGCATATCTACACTGTCTATAATGTCTGCACCATCAAACTTTTTCAGTCTCATTCCTGATCAGTCAGTGAAGCTGCAGAGTTATGCACCAATGTATGTCACTGTTAAGGTCTGCACAACTTATAATCATGTTTTACTTGCATATTATACTTAAGTATCTTGCTTTTCTGCACATTTTTGTTTATAATTTCACTTCTCTCCACTTATAAAATAAATGTAATAACTGTCAACTTGCTACATTTTATTGTTGTTATAAACAGAGCAGAGCAATGTGGATAAAAACATGTTTATATTGTGATAGTGCCTTGTTTGATAATACATTGACATTCTTTGAAAATGTTTTTATGGGTCAGAACATAACTTAATTACTTACTTGAACTTACTCCCTCACAAAATTGACTTAAATAAAAACATGTTTTGGAATACATGAGACCAGTGACCAAATACACTGTTTCTATGTCAAACGGGTGGATATGATTGTTAAGACCAGTTATGCTCATTTCCAGCTCTGCATGTATAAGTTTTGCCTCCTTCAGAGCAGTTTTACATAGATTGCAGTTCAAAAAAGTTCATGTTATTATTAGTTTATAATGGCCACTTATACAGTGCCTCATTTCATCTTTCGACTCGAGCTGCCGGTTGTGAGTGAGCTGGAAACCGACTCTCCAACACAGTATTGTAAACATACAAAGTAATGTAACTATTGACTGAACATTTCAAACCAGTCTGAACATCTTTGAGTCTGAATCTGACCCACAATCTGAAAGCAGACAGCACCCACATTTGAAGAAAGATGATAATCTCTGTTTGGTAAATATTAGACCCAACAGGAGCTGATTGTGGTTCATAACAGCGTATTTTAATGACAGCCAGAATGTAAAATGTTTTCTATGTTTGTCCATATTAATCACTGCACATGAGAAATGCTGGAAAATACAACTGAAGTGGAAAATGTCGTTGTCAGGAAATACTACATGTGACGTTTCCAGTGAAATCTTCATTCACTGTACAGTATCTCTGTGCATTATTTATATACTGCAGTACATGAGAACATATGCTGCAGTTGGAGTACCCATTCAGTTACCAAGACGACAGTAATTGTATGTTCAGTAATTGTAACAGCTACAGAAAAAGTCACGTTCATATGTCACACTTTCCTTCAGGCTGCAGTCTGAGCTGCTCTGACTGAGTTCACTGAGACATCACTTCACCTCATGATCTGAAATTTTGACCATGTGTAGTATGAACACCTGACACTGTAAAACTGTACTAAGAACAGAAAACATGGAAAAGCATGATAGGTCCTCTTTAAACTGTATTTGTGTGAGCTGAGACTGACTTTACGGGTGAGTTTATTTTATAATATTTAATCTCTTATTTCATAAGCTTATTTTATAAGCTATTTAAAGTTACTGAAGTACAACCGCAAGGTATATGCAGAAAAGAAAACACACACACACACACACACACACACACACACACACACACACACACACTCTTCAATATATTGTAGGGGACAAATGAAAGTAAGATGAAATTAAACAGATGCAATAAATAATATAACCCTGCTCACTTTTTTTCGCTACATCTCTTACTTTTATTATCTGTACACCTCAAACACTTCAATCTGACAGCAACTTGAGGAGGGGGGGTGTTAAAACCGTGTTGAAAATTGTGATTTTTATTGTTTCCAGTTAATTACCAGCGACACCTTTCTGAACTGATGTGCAGGTATTTTTAGCATGTTCTCAGGTGAAGCAGGAGGAGTGTTGACAGGACCATTGTATGGTTTATTATGCGTGTTTATATATAATTTTGAGGTGACATAAGCTTTGTTTTACTCAGAAACAAGTTTTTTTTTTCATGATTTTAATATAAAACCTTTCCCTGCAACTCTATTCTTGTGCATCTCAGATATGAGGCAGTGTGCAGAAACTATAAGGAAGTCAAGGTCAGTAATAAGTTATATGTACACAAAGTTTCTCTTCTAAGTTGAGGGGAAAAATGATTTTCTGTGAAAATTAATCAATTTCACCGCTGTATCTCGGCTCAAAAATATTGATATATTCCTAGTGACACCACACACACCACATGGCGCCCACTCATATTGTATTCATGGAAGTAAAATCTGCTAAGAAATGAAGTTATGACAGACTTTTCTAACCTGTTGTGGCAAATAAGGCCAAATCATCTCATTTATATTTTCCCTATAAAACTCATCAGGGGCATAGAAAGCCATAAACAGAGCAGCTTTGTTATACAATGAAATGAGAGGATGTAAACATCTTTGTGTTCTGGGCTGGGAGCCAACAGGAGTATATCACTGTTACCAGGCAAACACACACCTGTACTGCAGCACAGAGGGATTTTTTTTAGGAAAGTAATGAAGAAAATAACAAATATTTTCTCTTTGACATCTGAGTGTTTTTAAATTTGAGCACATACTGGTTTAATAAGTCATGAGAGTCAACACTGTAAATGACTGTAAACTGAAGACAGGAAGCTAAAAAGAAAAGAGAGTAATGCTGCTTTGCCAGGATCATGTGTTTGTTTAAAAGTTGTTAAGCAGACAGTTTGTACTGTAGACAGAGGTGTTAACTGAAACTTTCCAGTTAAAGTCCCTGAATTCACATCACAGTACACTCATTTGGGATTTTATGTGATCTGTGTGTAAAAATGCCACAATTATTTCCCACCACAACACAATAATTGATGAATACGGATCAACAGAAACTTTACACCTCTCAAAGAGAGGTTTTTGTTTTTGTTAATTAATCTCCAGGCTCATGATAAGAGTTGCTTCTGTTAACCTAACAAAGACTGTTTAAGCCACTTAAGCTGTATTTGAAAACCAAGGCATGTGCTTGTAAAGCTGATCACACTGTCGAAGGAACTTCAAATTTATACTTTCCATTTTTAATCTTTTCGTTCAGTATTTTTCTTGTGAATTTCTTGTGAATTTTCTTGGTGTACACACATATTTGTATTTAAACCAACCTCCTGACCGCTTGTGTTCAGATGTCACTATGGCAATATCTGGACCCGCGCACAGTCTTTAAGTCATTCACCAGAAGAGCCTCAGATTTTGTAAACCTTCAGCAGAGTTAACTAAAAGACAGGATAAGCCAAAATGATTCAAGAACTGTTGCAGATGTATGGGCTGTTCCCCATGTTTCTGTTGGTAGGACACAATGTTGCAAGTTGCAAATGAGTTCTGCATTGATGACATATTTTCTGTTAAGTCCTTAACAGGGACACATCAGGACGCATTAGTGTTTACACTACAAAAGATGTGTGGTCATATGCGTCCTAGACCGCCTCCCCATGTGGTTTGAGCAATCAGATGTTAATCACATTTAATTTTTTGTATTTTCATCTTTTGTAGGGTTTACAAACACTTAATAAACACAAATAAAAATAAAATTCTGATTATTCCTGATTGCTCATAAAAACTACAATATGTGAAAAGCAATTGAAAAAAAAAAAGTTGCACATACAAAGTATGAGGAAGTCATCCAGAGTAATGTCCCTTCATGGAAAGACAATTTACCATTTGCAGGTCATGCTGACTGGCTGAGGTCATTTTATATTTTCCAAAACTGAACAATTTAAAAAGTCTCAGTTGTTATATTGTCCAACAATGGCCACTGTACAAAGTGTAACCTAAATCCTCTTGTAGCTACAGTGGTGCAATGATGATTTGTTAGGTGACCACTGTGGCTCAGACTGAAGTGTCTCAACAACCACTGGATGGGTTGACATAAAACCTTCACAGATGGAGTATGATGTCTACCGACTTAAAGCTGGACTATCCAAAAAAATCAACATCCATGACAGTCAAGCTTTACAAGATGAGTTCTCATCATGCTGATTAAATCCATCTCTGTTTTTTAAAGCATATACAAGTGTCTGTGGTGACATGTAGTGATGTGTCAACTAACAATGAATAGTTTGCCAGAGTTTCGTGAAAGGTTTCCATTTAAAAACAAAACTCCAGATTGAAGCATTACGGTCTGAAAAAGAAAACACTCGACCTGTTAACATAAGCATGTCAACAGTTTGTGTAATTTCTGTCACTGCCAGAAGGAGAAGACAAAAGATCTGCAGGTTTAACTTTCTTGTAAAACCATCATCAGTTTTCAAAATTAGAAACATCCTCACCAGTCTGAGAAGTGTTCAGTGTTCAGTGGCAGGTACAAATTGTTAGCACGCTAAAACGAGTAACAACAGAGAACAAAGAATATTGTTTTCCTGAGCTGTGTTCACACCAAACGTGAAGTGCATTTCATAACAAGTGAATGCAAAGACACGAGTAGACTCGAGTAGATCAAGCAGACATGAATTCAAACTGTCAGATGTGAATAGATGCAAATAGACACAAATTTGTGTTTGTGCATGTTGAAAAACTTTTAACTTGAACAAAAGTTTTGTGTCACATGGTATCGCAAAAACCAATGACATGACTCTGACTCCATACTGGGTTTAAACCATGAAGAAGAGGACATGCAGAGAGGTCAGCTCAGCCGTGTCCACCATTTCTGGGACTTCCACAACAGGAAAAAGGCAGCAATACTTATCATCTCATTCATTGCTGATGGTAGAAGTGGTGGTTGTTGCCACTGTTTCTGAAATGAGTTTGTTACTGAGGGCAACTATTGGTCTGTAATCACACAAGTAAGGCAGGGTGAATCTTTGGTCCATGTTTGGTGTGAACACAGCGTTGTTTAAGATGATGGAAGTTGTAAAATAAATTATAATTTAAGCATTGAGAATGAGAGTCCTGCTCAGTGTCACATGATTGAAGCCACAGATATCCTGTAGAAAGTGTTGCGTTGTCACTATGGTTGTGTGTTGATGTCAATCTTTGCAGCCTCCATCTGCAAAATGGTTATTTAGTGGACAGTAGCACTTTGGTCTTTTAGAAATAGCTATGTGGTTCAAGGTGCTCACACCCCCACACTTGACACAATCTCCATAATTCATATGTGCGTGAAATGTGCATGTCAACACTCTCAACCTTCAACTTTAGTCTCAGATCTTACCTGCAAGCCCCAGTGGCAAACATAGGCCCTCCTGCAGGCTGCCACTCACAGCCTTCCTGACAGTGACAGCTGATGAAATAATATCCAGATTGTGGATGTCTCACCAATATTAACAAAATAAGAAAATGCTAGCCTGACACTATGATGCTGTTTCGAAAAACAGACAGCCATAATTTGGCTTGCCTCTGTCTGCCCTCTGGGATTGTGCCTGCAGCTGCATGTGCGCCTGTTTGTCACCGAAATTCAAACTGCATCCATTTTGCCGTCACAAAAACACACACGTTCGAACACACACACACACACACACACACACACACACACACATGCACACATCTACGGTGCTGACCTTTTAATGGATGTCACTTGCTTGAGAAATGATAAACAACTTTGTCTGTCATGGTGACACATTCTGCTGAAATATATTTTTTTGTGTGACTCTCGACTCCTGAAATGATCAGTCATGTCTTCTGATCCTCTCAGCTCCTCTCCTGATTTAATTCACATTTAGCAGACCACCACCACCACCACGTTGAATTAACTCTGTCCCACATGTAGCAATTCAGGCACAAGCCATTATCATTTTTAATTGTGCTACCTCGCTGTAATTATCATACATGGATGAGAATATGACAAGTCTAATTAGGAGTCTCTTGCCCATGTGAATTGTAGTGTTTTGATTACATTTTTATTATGCAATAATAATATTTCTGCTTTGTCCAGACTTCCTTTTCATGTCCTTTACTTCACAGTTGAAGGTTCTTCATTTCAGAGAAAAACAGGTTGTCGGGGAAATTTCTATTAACTTTCAAGTCTTTTACAATCACTCTACATTTAAAAAGTAAAAACCATGAGAGCTCTGCTTCGTTATCTTTAGCATAACTTCACCTTCTCTGTCCTGTGTCAGTAAACAAAGACTTTCTCTCTTCACAAAAGAAAATCCTTGATTGTGTGTATTGTAGATGTACTAGAAAAATGCTGCACATGACAGTGCAGTGGTTCAAAGGTCATTCTTAACACTGTCAGTGTCAATACTGTCACTATTTTTGGTCCTTTCAATCACTCAACACACCAGTGTGTGAAGTTTCCAGTTGTTGAAAATCCTACCACACAAATGAAAGTTCAAGGAAAATAGACCTTGGGATATTTTCTCGACAGTTTCAAGTAAGATGATAAAAGATGAAGACTTGACCTGAAATCCACTTAAACTTCTCCTTATGTTCTACAGAGGACTGGTTTACTAATTACAGTAAAAGTGCATCAATAACAAAGGTTCAATTTAAAAATCCATATAGATTGATGATCATATGTATCCTATATGAATGGGCACTGAATACATCTCGCAGAGGTTTTATGAAACCAGCAGACTTCCTGACATCCTGACAGCGAGGGACAGGTCTAATCAACCTGGACCTGAGTTTGCATCTCACTGTGGTGTTTTCAATGGGACCTCTACCATCCACTTCATCCACTTGCTTCCTTCTGATGGTTTCCAATCCATGAAATTAAAAAAAAATCCTTCCCTCATGAGTCCTCTGGGATAAGTTTATAAATACTAGTATATAAACAATGTTTAAGGAAAAGGTAATTAAATTAAAGCCAGAGGGGAGCAGTGTATAACATCACATGTGACAGGTGTGGTGAACCACAAAGAGACTGAATGAACAGTAGAAGTGACATAATCAACTGCCTGTGAACACCGAGTGAAAACAGATGAAGACATGGACGTATTAAGGAGCAGTGGTCCTTCATTCTTTCAGATCAAAGTTGCTCTGTGGCACATGTGGGGAAAAACACTTTTAGACCTGTACAGTATGTGCAGTAGTGTTATGTTAGTTGTGTTAGTAGACTGTGTGCAGCCAAGACTCCTACCAGTCAAAGCTGCTGACAACGATGAACAGAATCACACTTAAAGAAGCAGTGGCCAGGAGACTTCTAATGCACTAACTACATCAGTCACAATGTCTACATTGTTGTTGCACATTAAAAACTAACACGTAATTGACCATGTAACTATAAAACCCACACAACATAGACACATGAAGACAACATTACTAAAAAAAACTCATTTAACCGCAACATGTAACATTCCCAGAAGTCATTGTAACCAAACAATCCAATCCTAGCAACCAGCTCGGTGATCACTACAATATGTCACTTCTATATTTCTGTTATTAATCATCTGTTTTAATTGACACAATGTTAGGTTTTGGAGCCAAAGTGGTCACATTTGGTTATAAAGGAAGGAGTGAGGAGGCGGGTGTGACCCTTGAAATCAGTGTGTATTTCATGACTGAGTATTTCATGATTTAATTGAACTCAAGTGGAGCCAGACATTCTTTGAGCTTCTTTGCACTTTTTTTACATGTCTGTATTTCCTTTAGTTTGAGACCCGGTGATGGACTGGTCATCTCTCCAGGCTGAACCACACCTCCAACCCACTCACAGCTGGGAAAATATGGATAAATGAAAGGTCAGGTAACTACGCCTGGATTTTCACACTACTCCAACTGTTTTTCAGGGCTTGGAACAAGATTTTGATGCCAAACAATTGTCCTGCAGACATGTCTCACTATGCTTTCTGTACATCTTGAATGTATGCTGCTGGATACATTCTAATGGCAACTGATCAAAACACATCATCAGCTCAGTGAGAAGTAGCTGCAGGCTGCAGAAACACAGCTCATACACAGACCTTGAGTTTGGATATTATTTTTTTTTCACTGGGGGTAATGCTGGAATTATTTAAAAGCATGGGGTATTGGCCAGACTTACCAACACCAATCCACATTAAATACAGTTTCTGCATCAATATTGTTTTAAAATTCACAGTCGCTCATTCAGATGTAGGACTGCAACAATCTCTGACCTGATGTTATCAGACATAAAAATTTCAGGCAGGGTGGTATACAGGTTTTAACCTCAGGGAAATGAGAGCACTGGCACAGCAATATGTTTTTTTTGTTTGTTGATGAACTACTTTTTTCATCAAGATCAATAATGAGAATTAATGCTTAGCATTCAAATAAAATACAAAGCATCAGGGAACCCTGTGCTCAGATACCATTTGCCGCCATGCTCCTGGGTTAATTCTGCCTGTGGACCTTCGTGGTACATCATTCCCACTGCTCTCTTATATTCAGTGTATCAACTGTGAACTCACTAATAGACAATCAAATGGAATCAGTGAAATTATTTATTAATGATTTTTTTTTGTTAGAGAACAGAAAGACACAGCAGGGGATTGGTGAGTAAACATGACTCATTCTTTTACTGATGGAAATAGTGCTTTATAAATATACAAGGAGAACACAGTAAATTTATAATATAAACCTGTTCCAAATAAACCCTGCAATTCTCTCCATTGTTGAGGTAAATTAAAAGCTACTTGAGAATTTCTGATAATGTATTATTTAACAACACCACTCCAACACTCTATGCACTGATCCAGTTTCTGCATATTTGTCAATATTTGAGAATACATGTTTGATTTGTTTCAATCTCAAAGTGTACATGTAGTAGAAGAAGTATTACAGATTACTACACAACATTACAATATTTGAATAATTTGTTTAAAATCAAAAATATAATAGAATGCATAACCTGCTCTGTGGTGTTCACATCTTCTCAGCTACAGCTATAAGATTTAGATGTTGTGCTCGTGGTGACCTGACATCTTTTACTCTCCTAAGGTGATGTACTCGCAGTGGCACAAGCTTTGGGAAGAGAGCCACAATCTATTGTGAGATAAAGTGGTGAAACTGAGTGTGTTTGGCAATCGAATCTAAGGGGACATTTGATTTACATTTTCAGCTGCAAAGCCATCAGATGTTTCACTGGTGTTTGACACTGTAACAAGGTTTTAATCTTCTTTCACACGTCCCCAAAGTGCCAAAGTAATGGTCTTTATAGTAGAAAGAGATTGCAATGATTTTATATGGTGCTCAATATAAATTTGCTTTTGTTATGACTAGGGAAAAGGTGCCACATATGGCACAAGTATAAACAGTTATTCCCTCCAGGAGGACGCTATGCACAGGTGAGTTGGAGGCAATTCAAATGCAATGGAGCAGGCAGGCTAATATTTCCCAAAATAATATAGAGTCAGCCAATACTGGCAGCATTGCTCAACATCTCCCTGCCTGCCTGCCTGCGACCCACCACAGTTGCCTCACTTGGGATTTTAAAGTTTTTCTTGGGAATATACTAAACACAGAAGTACCTTTCAGAAGGCTGCACATTCATCATTTATTACTGTGAAGTCCATCAGTTCTTTACAGACTTGAGGAAATAATCTGGAGCTGGCCTGGAAGTCTCATAGCTGCAGTGAAATGCTGAAGATTGTCAACGTGCACAGTTTGAAAGAAGCAGTGTTCAAACATGGGTACATGTCTTATACTGTATAGACTATGTGCTTACCCATGCATGGAACTGAAAAAACTGGCTTTCCTGGTTTTGTATTCCATGTTTATTTATTTATATTTTCCTGTTGTTTTCCAAGTGTGGAGCTGCTGACTTCATCAGTGCTTCAAGTATACACAGGCTTCACACTCCCAGGAAATCTCAAGACACATCTCAAGAAATATGTTTCCAGGACATTTTCGAGATGTGAGTCTTGACCTACATGTTCCTGTTCGAGGAAGTTGTGTTTAATACATAAAGTACTGTGCAAGACGTTTACACACTATGGAGACATATCATTGCTCCCAGATTCCTTCAGAAAGATGTGTCCAAACCACACACTGAATTTAGAAATGGACACAGCAAGTGGAGTTCAATATTAAGGCCATTGTGGAAGAGAAAAAATGTGAAATACACCTGATGACCACTGGAGGCATGCTCCAAAAAGTTCTGGCTCCAGTCATCTTCAAAACCTGCTTTCTCCACACTTGGGTCACAGGGGTCTGCTGGAGTCTATCCCAGCTGTCAATGGGCAAGAGGCGGGGTACACCCTGGACAGGTTGCCAGCCTATCGTAGGGCTAACGCAGAGACAAACAGCCATTCACACTCCCACTCACACTGATGGTCAACTTTAGAGTAATCAATTCACCTAACAAGCATGTCTTTGGACTTTAGGACGAAACCAGAGTACCCTGAGAAAACCCACGTGCACAGAGAGAACATGCAGACTGTACACAGAAAGGCCCGAGCTGAGATTTGAACCCTGAGCCTTCTTCCTGTGAGGTGCTGACCACTGCACCACCATGCCACCTGCTCTGGCTCCAATTGACTTCAATTCAAAAATCATTTTCACTCATGACATTTATATGATCATGATCATGATGTTATTATAAAAAAGAAAACTACCGTATTTTCCGGACTATAAGCCATTACTTTTTTCCGACGCTTTGAACTTAAACACCGGTGTTTCTCATGTATCAGCGGCACAAAGCTCGTTGGCTTTTTACAAGCTCCGTGCCGCCGATACGTTTAGCGTCGTCACATCAGACCCAATCACAGTGGATCACATGAAACTGTTCGAATAAATTCAATAGCAGCTTATAGACAGGTGTGCTCAATAGTCCGGAAAATACGGTAAGTAGATATTAGATTTCAAAAAGACGAATATTTAGAGGCTGGTTTCCTCGATCAACAAGCCTGGTCCCCAATGAGAGCAGCGCTGAAATCTAGTCTCATACACATTGGTTCAAGGGTTAAACCCGCCTCCTCACTCCTTCCTTTATATCCAAATATGGTCACTTCTGGTTCCAAACAACCAACGTGGCCACGTTCAAATGTGGATCTCTTGGCTTCAAAACTAGAGTCCAGAAACCAATGGGTGACGTCACACTTGCTTCATATATTTCTTTACACAGTTGATGGTCCAAACGCTCAGCAGAGGGTTTCTTTTCACATTCTAAAGTGTTGCCATTAAAGAGTCCTGATTAAGTGTCTGAATTCTTGATCACTGTAAAGCGCTAATAAAATGTATTATTATCATTATTATAAAGAACTCCCTGTGTTAGCTAGCTAGCCAACTTAACATCATTGATCTAGTTTTGTGGTTTATAAACTGACATCCTGCCTTTGTTAGGACACTAATGTCAAAATGATTTCCTAGCACTGCTCTGTGGTTTGTAGGACACTCTATTTGTTTTTCTCAACTTCCAGGATTTTCCAGGACACATGGGGAATGCTCTATGAAATGCTTTAGCTTGCAAGCAAGAAAAATATATTTACATGCTATTCTGTTATAGATGCTTTCAGCTCATTGTTTTGTTATCTGTCCTACATTTTTTTCTGTTTGGAAGAAGAATGAGTGAAAGGACACGAAGAAGAAAAAGAAGAAGAAGAGCAATGCAGCAAACCAATGAATGCAGCTTTAAACCTGCATTCATGTATTTTTACAGGAAGTGCAACAAGATGCGACTGCCATGTGTATTCATTGTGTAAAGGTTTCATGGTGTTATTTGCCTATTTACAAATGGAGCAGACACAATATTCTCCAGTTCTTGGTGTTTTCAGTCTCCATTCGCCAGCTTATGAGGAACATACTTAGTTCTTCTGCTGCTGAATGATCCATATTGGATCTATTGTTTGGCACTAAGCAGGCAGTATGTAGTATATCTGAGCTTTTTTTCCCCCACTGAAAACAGCTGCCTGCTGCATCTAGACAGGATGTTGAACCCAAAAAACAGAAGTTGGAAAAAAAAAAAACCTGAATTAAAATATGCTAAAAAGCTCAGCAGAGCTCAGAGGATGTGATCTCGGGGGGTTTATTAGTTCCAGTGACACCTTTCTCATGCTTGTTGTCACCAAAATGAACCTCCCTGAAATACTGTCAACTGTAAAAACAGTGTGATTTCTTTCATCATCACGAGTCCCTGTTGCAAATGAAAAACACGAGTCAGGCGTGGCCCGACCCTATTTAGACAAAAAACTACGTAGACAGTGAAGCCGTGAGCGAGATAGGCCGTGTCATATTTTCTTTGCATTAATTGACGTGTCTGCTTGATGAGTGTCATCTGTCAAAATCTGCCCATCTCACACTTCACATGCCGAGCTGTCTAAATGAATTTTTTGGCTGCACAACCCCCAGGGAGGCTGGCGTTAAGCAGAAGATATTTACTGTGATGGATTGCCATTCTTTGTATGCACATTGTGCTGTCTGTGTTTTTTATTTTATTACTTTGACCTTGATTATTATGGAAATATGAAAAATAATTTGGTGCAGCCGTTACCAACATGGCTCTGCCCAGCGTGCAAAGCAGTTTACCCGAAATTGGTCTGATTAACAATACACCCTCGGTAATATCTGAGCGAGAGGGTAACATGTAGAGCCTTCTTGAAATTACACATTCACAGGCAGACTCTGTCGTCAGTACAACAACATTGCTTAATTTTGTGCTTAACAAGTGCGGGGATGTCGAAGGCCTGCACCGTACAAAACCAAGTGAAGTAATTCATTATGTTCCACAGGCTGAAAAAATGAAATGCTCCTTTGCGATCACAATGGGGGCTGTTTTCTTTGTTGCTGCTGAATCGCTTCCTGGCTTGGCATGTCCATGGGGAACTACCGAGACTTGTTGCTCCGTTTGTCCCATTCATTTGCATTTTTTTCCCACTGCTGAACTGCATTTAATTATCACACAGAGAGCCCATTTACAGAGATAATGAGAGGGAGACCAAAAGCAAGCAAAACTCTCCATTACACACTTAAATGCTATATGCAAGAAAAGCAAATCCTGCAGCAGACCCATTGCTTTTCCCTCCATATGTTCTCCTTAAAGGGAGATAAAACTTCAACAGTCGCATATCGCTCTTTATTTCAGCACTAGAGGCTCTAATTGGTCACTGTAGAGCACAGACGTGGATTAATGAGGGCATATAAAGAGATGTGCCTAAAATTAAAGTTATATTTCAGGCTGTGTTCTTTAAAAAGATTTTGTTTGATAAGGAAGAAACGTCCCTAAAGTACAGTGCTAGATATCCTTTTACAAAAGGTGGCTGCGCAGTGCTGAGCTAAATCTGACAGTAACGTGGCACAAAGTTTGTAAGCTGGAACAAATTGTTAGGCAGCATGCAGCATGGATTTCACAGTAATCTAATAACCACCTTCGACATGACAGCAACACTGGTAGCCTAAACATTTCCTCTTATCCTCTCGCCTCACTTTAGGTGCACGGCAACAGGCAATTGCCGGTGTATTTCCTGCATCACTCACCACTGTGATGGATGACAAACCTATAACACCAGTGTGTCCCAATGAACTAATTACTGACAGAGAACAAAAGTTGATTCATGCAAACAATTATTTTGAGGGAGCAGAGCCAAAGTATAGTAAATGTGTAATAAAAATGTGGTGGATTTTTAATAATGGTTCCATCATTACTGCTACTGCTACCAAACAGACACCACAGTGCTGTAAAAAGTTTTTATTGCTATAATAAATAGATATAAAAGAATAAATAGAAACGGGGGAATGTGTAAGTAACTATCAGGGTTGTTTTTTTATTTGCCTGGTTCTCTATTTATTCTGTTTTATGATTTTATAGGAGCTGGCTATCATGGAATTTTCATATATATCAGTTTTTGAGCAGTTGTTTGTTTTGTCTCCCCCACAGAGCGGCTCCTAAATTTTTATTTATTTTTTTTCATTTTCTTGGTCTGTGCTTTGTGTCTTACTCTGTTCTTCTGTGTAAACTTTTTCACTTGTTTGTGAATTTTTCAAGGTTTTCTTATAGCTGTATTCATTTTAGTGAGAATTTACTCCTTTTACTTGAATGAAGGGTATTTTGGCGTCAATATTGATTTCAGATTTGGCTTTATTTTGGGTTTAATGGACAATTTTAAACTTATTTCATTATCTTATAATCTTTTGGGTGTGATATCAGTCAGTTTACCTGCATGAGCCTATAATATATCTTTCTTCTGTCCCTGATATCAGTGTTTTTATGAATGGTTCACAGCTGAGCTTATTTTGTTGGTTTTTAGGAGGTTGTTTGAATAAAAATCTGATTTTCAATCAGTTTTACCTGAATTGTTGAGACTGTGCACACGGTGATTTTTCAACCTTGGGACTTCCTGCTTATTCTTCTCTGCACCTGTCTGAATGCATGTGTGAAAAGATCATTTCTTGTGTAATAGATTCACAAATTGAAACAACAGTTGAATGACAAGAAGATGTTACACTAGTTCAACTGAATTTAGCATTTTTCCTCTTGAGTCCTCAGAATTTGGCAACGCTCCACCACCACACAGGTCCATTTGTTATAGCTGTATATTAAAAACAGCTGCTCCTCCAATACATGAAAGCACAGAAGCAGATTAGACAGAAATAACTGAGGAGAGGTCTTCAACATGCTGGTAACAACTAAGCACCTGGAGGACCTGTGTGTGGTTGAATTTATTTTTCCTCTCCTCATACAAACATGGCAGTCACATATCTTAAAGAATCTTGAGGAGTGGCTGAGTACTGACAACTCATCATAATCACTGCGATAATCCAAGTGAAGTGAGGTTGTTCCTTCCCTCCAGTCGATGTAGACACCAGCTGAATCCATATCACAGGGCTGCAAAACTCCTGGCACTATGTACAGACTTTAAAAAACTTGTCTTGGCAGTTTTCTGTATTTTTTTTTTTTTTTTTGGCATTTACCTAGACTTGTTCACTTCATTGAACTAATATGAAGTGTATAACCTTTGGTTGAAATGGCCCTACTCAGCCTTGAATGTAAAGCAGAGCTTTGCCAACTCAGTCTCTTGACACCTTACAGCGCACCCAGGCGTGAGATTCTGCTGCCACGTTGGCTCTTTCTATTTCCTCAGACAATTTCAGCCATTTACCGTGTCAGGGAATTTGCATGTAAACAGTGCATATCTGTACTTGTCACATACAGACATGAACTGGGTGGCATCTGTCTTAGTGTTCGGCCTGGACTGATAAAGCAGCTGAAAAGGAGAGTACAAAGACACAGAATGAGGACTACCACACCACACTTCACAGCATATTTCTGATATTAATAATGATAATTCACCAAGCCCTGTCCCTTTTAATCTACTGGTCCTGAGCTTCCCCTCTCTCTCAACACATATGTACATAAGTGTCACATCAAATTCATGGTGTTTTTGACCCAGTGGGTCATGGACCTCAGAGAGAAGTAGATACCCGCCTTCTCATTTCAAGGTGGTAACCATTGATTGAAATTACAACCCTTATATCTCTGGCTGATTTTATTTCCAGCTGTATCACCAGCTAATTATGTTAAATTAGAATTGAATAAATCACCTTTATCTGAATTTTTACTTCATTATGAAACAAGAACTCCATGAAAGTGTCAAGAACCGGGCAAAGAACAAGGACCCAATCGCAGACACCAAGACGAGAGCAGCTAAGAGTAATATAGTTTAATCCGGGCAGAAGTATCCAAAACGGCAGGCAAAGGTAAAGTCCAATGGGCAGACAGAGAATCCAAAAAACCAGGCGAGACTAAGAACATGAATTCAAGAAACGAGAAACATGAACTAAAGGCTAGGCCGTGAGCAAAGGCTGCGAACGAACTGGCACAGGACAAAGAGACACATGAGGTTAAATACAAGAGGTAATGAGACACAATGGAAAACAGGTGGGTAGGACAATCAAGGAGCAGGCGTGACGAGACAACTCAAGACAGGTGTGACAGGGCAGACAGGAAACAAGGCTTAGGCACGAACACACAAGAAACAAGACTATCAAAATAAAACAGGAAACATGAAACACAGAAGGAGACAAAGACCAAAATAACCATTGAAATCAGAACAAGAAACAAGAGTAAATACAAAACTAAATACAAGAAATCATAACCATAATCAAAACTAACTAAAATACATGGAATCATGACAGAAAGACGTCTTGAATAGAAGCTTAAACTTGTAGGCTGCAGGTGTGTATTCTGCTAAAGCTACACATACTGAGTGAGAGGTCAACCTCTTCAGATGTTTATAAGAAGAAGATGTGAAAATAAAAGAGCAGCATTGTTCTTAGCTTGTCCTCATATTTTAGGTTTGACAAGGCAAGATCAGTACAAGATCAAACTGACACGATGTTTGTTCCTGGGTGATTGCGTAGCTTAAATACGTCAAATTGTCAATTAGCTGATACTTTTGGGGTGCCATGATATTATATCAACCTTCTACCTAATGTTGCTGTATCTTAAATCCTGAAAAAACACTAATAATAAATGGTTTTACATTTTTTATTTCATGGAAGTTTTTTTCTTTTCAATTAAGGTTAAAATTACAGACTGTAAATTCACATCTTTAATTTAAGAAAAAAATCAATGGATCTGTAAGTTTTACAAAGATCTATTTGTTAAATAACAGATGCCCGATATAATTAGCCCCCTAAAATATAAATAAATGATTGATGATCAGTTTAATTCATTTTATATTTGTGAATATTCTTCATTAACCTTCAAAAAGATACAATTAAAGCATGTTAAATAATCGTATTTTTATTCATTTATATCATTGGCATTCAGCTGCTGCACAGTGAGATTGTATTTGTAGAGCCACCTACCAATTATTTCAATGTTTATGGAAATCAAGTGACTATATAGTGTTTCATTTCTTGCATAACAAAGAATAACACAAGATTTTGAACACTTAATTTCTGCAACAACACACAAAGAGAGACATCGCTGTTATCCTGATTAGAGTTCTACTGTTTTGTAAGATGTGCCAGTCATATGGAGTGATGCCGAGTCACCCACTGAGCTGTCTAGAAAATGCCCAATTACTCATGCATAGAAAACACCAAAATGTTGTTTTATTCTTGAGAGTCAGATAAAGCTAAGAAAAATTAATACAGGAAAACAGGAAGGTCATGCACATCCTTTTACACACTTATCAATTTGTTCTCATCACTTAAAAACCAACTTCCGACAGATAAATAATACCAACAATTGCAGGTTTTACTTTCCTTTGTGTTTGGCTTTTGAAAACACCTGAAATTATCCTGTCAATGGTCACAATGAATTTGTATAACACCTTTCTTGCAATTCACTCTGGTAGCCTGAAAAGAAAAGAGAACAGTGAGTGGGACATTAATAGCTCTACTTCATACAGTACCTATTCATATGTGAGATTGGCTAGTAAGAATGCCAGGGAGATGAATAAGGCATGAGAGAACTATGCACGATTTAAGAATACAGAATGAGTTACAATGAGGCTGCAACCATCGCTGATCTGTGGCCTCCAGCTGCTGCTTCCTTTTTTCAAAAATTCATGTCAAAGAACAAAAGGTGGATGGGTAATCATGCCTGTTTCACCTTAAAGAAAAAAAAAAGACACAGTGTGTAGCCCCACATGAGCAGCTGCAGTCATACTAATGAGTTACAGAGAATATTACATTGCATTTCCTGAATGGTATTTGCTGAATTAATTGAATTTGAGGTTTATGAATTAAAGAGGAGTCATGTAAATTATAATCCTCAATTCACTTGACAACTTGGGCGTGAAATCCATTTTCATCTTTTTCTTTTAACTATTTAATTTCTGAGTGCAGTGGTTGTTCATGCCCCAGTATATTAGTGCGACCAGATCTGACTGCAGCAAAAAGACAGAGGAAGATGGTAGAAATCCTTCATCTATAAAACGCCAAAATGCCTTTGTTTGTGCAGTTGTCTGTAAATGAAGGGAGAAGCTGAGGTGTGTTCAGATTTTCCTGTTCACATTTACAAACACCAAGATCTAGCACACACTGACCTCCAACTGTTTTAATACTGTATTTACAGAAAGAAAAATAAAGGCCAGAGAAATACAAGACTAAATGGAACATTTGATGGTGTGCCTTCAAATGTTTCACAATAAAAGCCCCTGTTAAGAAATGATGTTTGCTGACCACGGAAACACTTGAAAGCTTTTAACTTGAAATGTTTAGAGGAAATGTTGATTTGGATTAACAGTAACTTAAATATTTTGATTTGTTGCACTATTGAGCATCTTTGAAGCCTAAAGTAAAACCTGCTTTCTTGTTATTTGCTTACTGATCACCTTTGCCAAAACACCAACAAAAAAAACCTTCATACATCTGACTGTCCTGTCACCTGTATAAGAAACTGTAGATTTGGAAATTTAAACATTCTCATAAATGTGACAAGAAAATAGCCCAAGTAATTACAAACCCATGCATTTTTATATCTGCAATAAAGTGTTGATGATAAATAAATCCTTTCCTGTAGTGCACCAACTGGAGCTTTCAACAGAAAAATGTCGGAATTAGTCATTTGTTCAAATGCCTCCAACAACCTATGTTCACACCTTTTTTTGACAAGTGACCTCTTGCAGTTAATTAGCATCCTCTTTGAAGATGAAAGGTGGTGAAGCAGTATTATGTGTGTTTCTATCCACCTGTCGTTGTACACCTGCTATTTTGGTTCATATAGGTGCAGCAGCACAGATTATAAATTACTGGCTGAAGTTCAGAATAAATCAGGCAGCATGTTGATTAATAAAAATATGCCGAGAGGCAGTCACGTCACCGGTTTCTTCATTTTAAATTAGCGTAGCCAATTATTGTCGCTCATGATGACAACAGATCAACAAATGCAAAGACACTTGTTGTCTGGATGGCGCAGATCTGCAGCCAGAGGCCATGGTGAGGACTTCCAGCTGTTAATAGGTAAAATAACAAAAAATGAGTAATTAAAAAAATGTCTGCTGAGGCAGTTTAGATTATTCAACCCGTTTTAAAATGTGACATAACAGTTGTTTGCTTCACACTGAATTCCAAGGATGAAACTGGTATGGTGTATGATACTACTTTAAACAGCTTGGTATCATTTCAACAAGATTTAATGAAGGTAAACACAGTGGCTGCAAGGGTTTCATGAACAACAGTACAAGCTTTCCTTTCAATATAAAGCAGCTACAGATCACATATACTATGAGAGTCACCAATATTTATGAAATAAATGCAGACTAAAATACCTGACAATGTTGTTTTCATCATATTAACATTATTTGTAAACACATCTGGTGGCTGGGGAGGATTTAATTAAATCCTCCCCAGCCACCAGATGTGTTTACAAATAATGTTAATA
>OOFC01000290.1:3333-13778 GCA_900323345.1 Pseudochromis fuscus
GGGTGGTGGGGGGGGTGGGGTTGGGGGGGGGGGGGGGGGTCTTACCTGTGTGTTGAGGCCCTTGCGCTGTGCTGCAGGCGTGTTGGCGTAGGAAGAGATGGAGGAGCTGGTGTTGATGTCATCTGTGTCGATGTTGTCGCTGATGCCACTGCTCACAGAGCTGCTGTCATCCCAGCTAAACACACAGAGAGAAAGAGGCTCGCTTTAGTACTCGTCAAGCAATAAATCTTCCAGAATGGAGAGGATGCGGGAGTCCGTTTAGATCCCGTTAGACAGCTGCTCGTTCGGTTTGGTTCCTTTTGAAGAGACAAATATAAATTCACTCATCAGACAGTTTGCAAAGTGTGGAGACACAGGAGTGAGGAGTAATTACAGAAGGAGATGCTTTGTAGAGCTGAAGAGACACTTTCATTTTTACTGATTTAGCGCATGCATTAAGTTGTTTGTATAGTTGTATTAGACACACATATTAACGTGTGTCTTTATATACAAAAGCAAACTTCCTTGATTAACCAGCACTAAACAGAAAGAACCAGACAGATCTGGAGCTTCAGACTGCCTGGTGACTCTCTTCCTTTATTCTTCATCTAAACTGACTTCAACTTGGATACATACACACACAAGCACACACACAGGCTGAATGGGGCTGTCTATCATACGAACAAAGGCTCGTCAGAGGGATGACATCATGGCGTGTTTATGTGTATGTGTGTGTGTGTGTGTGTGTCTGAGCTGTTCAAACAGACCCATCTGAAAAGAGCAAACACGCTTGGAGTTAATGCAGGATATTTGTAAATATATATGTGTGTGTGTGTGTGCATGTATCCGCCTGGAGCCTGTGTGCGACAGGAAGCCCGGCCAGTTGGCAAACATCACTGTGAAAGGACCAGAGGGAGGCTGATGGTGACGGCCAGTGCAGGGTTGGCTGCAACAGACGACGCACACACAACCACGCACACACACCAGAGCTGTGTTGTCGAGCTGACAGTAGTTTTACAGTCAATCAATAAAACACTGAGTAAAGATGGACGACACATAAAACCTTGTCTACAAAGTCTTTTGACAACAGAAAAAGGCAGAGAAACAATAATCTCACACTCACTGACCATTCGTCTTCCAACAAAGCTGCAGCTAATGATTATTTTCTTGTTTAGTTTATCTGTCAACTAAAGCAATTAAACATTTCCCCAAAATTTATTTAATTTTTGATTTTATAAGAATTATAAGAATGCAATACCTACATCATGAAGGTTATGTTTTAACCTTGGTGTGTTTGTTGGTTTGAATACATTTGGATGGGATAATCTGAAAAGCACTATCTCTTATAATGGCTGAATATTAACATTAATGGATTTTGTGGAAAATCTACACACAGCTTCAGGATGATACACTGAAATGCTACATTATGTGCCACTACACTTTCTGTTGATACTCATGCATTTCTTTTGAGGAAAATAAACGTGTTTTTTTTTTACTTCACAATCAACTCAAACAATCAAACTCTTTCAATCCTGCGATGTTTTCTGAATACAAGGACTTTGTTTCGCTTTAATTAGAGCATATCTTGGACTGAGAATCCCATGCCAACTTTCAATACTTGACAGTTCTTTGGTTCAGTACCCCGCCATTTACATCTGCTCCCATTCACCATTCATCTTTCAGGTTTGATTTTCATACAAAACAGCGAGTCACTGCAGAGCCGCTCAGTAGCCAACTTGGAAGTCCCGAATGTTTCCCACCAACGCATGAACACACATCATAATTATGGCTTGAAAAAAAAAAAAAACCTAAACAAAAACAAAGACTTTTCAAAATGGCAAAAATCCCAGATTCAGATTACCCACCAAAAAACCTAATCAGCTGCTTCTTGGCAGACTTCAAATACATCTGCTTGCTTTTTTCAAGCAACCTTGCTAACAACCTGACAAACACAGACAGGGAGGGAAATCATAACTTCCCTCTGGATTCAGCAGAGAAATAAATCATCCGGGAGCCGAGCGGAGTCGATGGGGTTTTAGAGTTGAAAGCATCCGAGGAGCAATGAAGCTGAGAGGTGCTGAGAGATTTAGAGTGGCCACAAGTGTTTCAAGTCACCCCTACAGCCACAGGGGAAATTCCCACACACACAAATGCACAGAAAGAAAATAAGAATATAAAGACATGTAATATGTATATGTCTATACATTACAATCAGTTCAATGCTTTCAAACCAACCACTGCTACAGTTTTCTTTTCCATACTTGTGCACACACACAGACACACACATATATAAATACACATGGGTATCTACCTGGTCAGGGTGCCTGGGTTGCTGTGGGAACCAGAGCGCTGCGGGAAAATGCCAAGCTGGACAGAGAGCTTCATGACTCCATGCCGCTGAGAGAGTTCACACAGCCAAATATCTCCCACTCCCTCTCTGCCTGCTTTCTCTCCCTCTCTCTCTCTGAGCTTTCTCAGTGTCTCTCGCTCCCTCTCTCTCACCCTGGCAAAGTTCCTGGATCGAGCTCCTTTGTCACTCGTTGCACTGATGCTTCATCCCTCGGGCACAGTCCGTCTCTCTCTGGACTAACACAGAGAGAAACTGATGGGGGGGAGAAGAGGGATGGACCTGCCCTACTGCTGGTAACATGAGCCTCCCCCCGGGATTGTTAACCACTTCACTGCTGCAGCCACACCACTAATAGTGCACACGGAAACACACGCAAACACACCCCGAGCCCTAAATAAGCCAACAAGAATCAAACGGCAACACAAGGCGAAGCCACATGATCACAGACGAACTCTGCGAAACTGAAGGACAATCCTCTTCCCCGCTGCCGCTTTGCTGTGTGTTTCCCAGCTCTGGGTTGAAGTGTATGTGTGTGTCTGTGTGTGCAAGACTGCAATTTCCCAGACAGATCCACCCTGACCAGCTGACAAGCCAGTGCTAATTAGAGATCAGGCCAAGCGGCGTGGCCCAGCCCACAGCCTCCTGCTGGCAAAGCAACCCGCCAGTTAACAACCGCCGAGCCCTTCAGGCCAATCACAGGAGACAGAGACATGAACTGCGGGTTGCCCCCGGGAGGAAGTGGTGCCAAACACAGGCCGGCAAGGTCGCCATCTAATAGATCATCACACTGAGTGGAAGATGTGAAGTGCTTCTTATGCTTCCACTTCACCCAAATCACAAAATTACACACTTCACCTCGTTCAGTGTTTAGTCATGTTGGTAGTTTGGGGAGTTTGAGATTTCTGTCTGGGATTTCGTCTCTGGGGCTCACACTAATTACAAACAATTGGTTTTTGGGTAAAGTTGCTCTTTAAATCTGCTGGAGTGTCAGTTAGATTGTACAAGCTTGTCATTCAAAATGAGACTTCACTTTCTCACTCTCTACAGAGAGGCTAAAAGGCCTGTAAACCAGTCAGAGGGACAGTAGTGGGGGAAAGCAAAGTGACTCAAACCAAGACATTCCACAGAGGGACCCGTCTCTCGCCAGGTCCCTTTACAAAGCTTTCTGCTTTCCCTACGGGGTCAGGGCTCAGAGGTCAAACCTCCAGATTTCCTTAAAGAGAAAAGCAGAGTGGGGGAGGCGAGAGGGCCAATGAAAAAATAAGGCTCCCGCTTGGGTGAGCCAATAGGAGTGTCCAGAGGCGTCCTGAGAAAAAGGCTGTGGTTGTGTTTGTTTTAACTTTTCTTGTGTGTGTCCCTTGGGACTGTGGTCGCTGGTCGGTCGCTCGGGCCTGCAGTACTGTAACCCATTGCTTGAAAAACCCCGTCCGTCTCTGGCACATGCACACAGGATCTGTGCCGCAGAAATGTACACACAGACATGCGGCCACAACAGAGCCGTGAAGCAGAAGTAAGGGGATTTCCTGTGTTTGATGGGGCGACTACTGGTCCTCACACTGCAGCTGTATCATATAACCCCGAAATGTCTGTCTCTGTCCACACAGACAGACTCTGACAGACTGTCTCTCTGACTTACAGCCCTCAGGGTTTTAGTAGGGACACAGATAACATCATGGAGAAGTTGACAGGTGAGTTCTGGGCGAACATCAGGGGGGAGGAGCCTGTGCACTGTCTCCATCCCAAACATATCAGCGCCATCAGAAACATGCAAAACAACGTATTACCAGCAGTAAAGACACAACATGGGCCAACACAACAAGACAGTAGTTTGTTTGTTTGTCTGTTAACAACATTACAGAAAGAATTACTTTCGGATCTCGGTGAGTGTTTTTTTTTCTTGTTGGTGACATAGGGGGTTACCCTGAAAATGCATATTGCTTACTGATGCTAGACTAAATGCTCAGTCATGCTTGGTTCAGCTGGATTATGCCTTTGTTTCTGCTCTCTAAACAATTTTGAGTTTCAAATGTTGTCTAAATTTATTGTGCAAGAACATATTGTATAAAAAGTAAGAAGTCCCTGTTGTTACTGTGATTGGCATTGTCTTGGCCACGACTGTTAAGACCAAAATAACCAAGTCTCTCAATCGCTTTCTTTCACCTGTGCTTTATTGTCAAAATTAGAAACTTCCTGTCTCGGAGAGGAAACTTTGTCCGTGTATTTGTTCCTTCTAATCTTGACTATTGTGATTTCTATGCATCAGGACATTGTGATAACTCTCTGATTCACCTCCAGTTGATTTAAAATGCTGCAGTGAGACTGCTGAAATGAATTAGGTGCCCTGAGGTTAGCTGCCCTGAGATGACTTTGTTATGACTTGGCACTGTATGAATAAAACTGAACTCAGAGAAAACCAATTTAGCTTTGGTATTACCTTTAAAGATATTAACAGATATTTTAACCTCAAACAGTGAAAACAAAAGGCTACATTCACAGACACGCACAAGGTTCACAATCCAATTAGGATACTTTCAGCAGGAATGCACAGTGGAAAATATGGTGAAACACAAAAATACAACAGCAGTTGTTTTGTCAGGTTCTGCAAAGTTGTTTTGCTGTGTCACAACAGCCGTGGTACCTGCAGCTGCTCATTGCAAGAAGATGATTTTCAAGTGATTGAAGGTGTAATGATAAGGGTGCGATACAGTCACTGACAAATTAAATTGTTGACTATTGTCACCAGACGTTTTTTTACAAAGGAGTGAGACATCTCCTTTATTTATAGCTTATATCAATACTGAACACTGTGCCTGTCCTTGGTGAAGAAATTAGACTTTTTTTAATCAATCAATCAATCAAAGTTTATTTATATAGCACTTTTCAACCCCATCAGAGAAGAACAAAGTGCTTTCCAACATTGGCATGATAAAACAATACGGTGGATTTCGGTTATTTGCGCATGTTTCATACACTATCATCATCAGTGTAATATTAAATAACATCCACAAAACACCTATTAATAGTTTTTAACTGAGTGAAAAGTAGAAAGAGTGAGGCCTCCATGGGCACAGTGTGAGGATGAAGGAGGCGGTGGAGGGGATGCTGGGACCCAACACATACCGGGCTGGAGCCCAGGAGCCCTGTGGTACGAAAATGACACAGCTGTCCCTGCAGTGACGAGAAAGGACCGGACCGGACTGGACAGCACACTAAGGAATGTGTCTCTCTCTCTCGTGTCTGGTCCCATTGTCTCCTGTCTTGGGAAAACACTTGCTATCTGCATTCAGAGAATTTATCAAACCATTTAGATCTCTCTGGCTGCTCCTCTTTCACACAGACTTCCCTTTGACTCCAGTCTCTCTCTTTCTTTCTCTGTGTTTGATGTGTAAACACAAGCTCCCTTAGATTCGACCGACTGACCCGGATCTGCACTGAAAACATACCAAACTCTTCACACATGTGACACGCATCACTTGACACAGGCACACGACTGCACCACACTGCATCTGCTCACGCAACAGAAAATTACATTTAAAAAGACTTCTGGGACAAACATGTAATTTCTCACATGTCAACATAAACACACACTGCATACAAACCAAACTACTGTCACCTCAGTGCTAGAATGACACACAAGGCTGCAACTCTGCTGCTTCTATGTCTATTGTCTGGGAAACAGGCTCGTGGGATCATCCCTGAGAGCCAAACAATAAAAAGAAAACTGCTAGTTATGTTTGGGAGCAGCTGCAGTGTAAAGGCAGATTTTCCCAGAATCTGTCCTTTTTAATGCTCATCTGATCTGAAATCTGCTTTGAAATTGTCTACACATGACAGATGATCTAGTTTAAGGAAATAAACTATTCACAGGAGTGTCTAACTTTTTTCCTTTTCCCCCAAGTGTCAACATAAAAGAACCGATGCTCTTGAAGATCATGTATCACTTGTAAATGGAAAACAAAAAGATAATATACTGCCAATTGTTACTAGAAGATGTGGACCCATCACTGACTATTTGAATAGTGACATGTTGGACCCCAAACATCATGCCGTATTCAAAACCATACATCAGGACAAAATATGTTGTGCATCTTTATATTCAAGGTACAGTTTAAACCTAGACAATTATACAGCTGTGTTTACAGAGTGAGGAATATTCTGGAATAAATTATATACATTTATCAAAATATTTTTTCAATCTCAGGTCAGGTCATAAGATGGTAAAATTGTGATTTTATAGGGTTAAAATCAGAAAATGTCTCATGTGACTGATATCATTTGGAGTTCATTGGACACAATATGTTGGTCTGCAGCCTGTTTGAAGTCTGCTCGCACACTTCTGTCCCCAAGCGTTTTCTGCAGCTCACATGGTGAAAACATGGATAATCATCTTTATACTTTAAAGCTGCAACCTGCACGAACCCACTCCACAGACCATCTGCACCCAACGAAATATGGGAATAAAATCAGTCAGGAGAGGTATGGAGGATTTAATCTTACCCTGCGCTGCGGAGACCCACAAACCAATCACTGCAGCTAGTCCAGCATACCGTGTTCCTCTGCTCCACTTTCTCCATCCACTGTTTCTTCATAGTGGCTCGGTTTGGAGTCCAGACTGGACCCGAGACACGAGACTCTTACTCCTTTGTTTCTTTTTAAAACTGCTGGCTCGATCTGACTGAAACCTTAGTTGAATATCAAGCTTCTTTTTTTTTTTTCATCAAGATTAAACAAATAACATAACAGAATAGAGAGTATAGAGAAAAACTGTGGCTAAAACAAAATGTGTGAATTTACCTGAGTGCCGGTCCCACCCTCTTCAGTGTGTCTGAGTGTGTGATGGTGTGTGTGCTTCCTAAGGTGAGGCAGGTGTGTTTGATAGAAACCCGGGGGATGGGGGTTGCTGGACTGCTGATACTGTATCCATAGCAACTGAAACATAATTTCTCCCAGGACTGTCTGTTTATCGCTTCTCATAACAAACACCCTCATCGATTTTTACCGCCTCCCTTCATGTGAATCAAGACCCTCAAGCTGAATTAATGCCACCTCCTCCCACAAAACAAAAATTGAGGGTGCAAGCTATGATTTGGACTTTTGGACTGTCCGTTCTGTCAGAGGTGAGAACTGTCAAAATGATTTGCTGTTGTTTCTTCAAAAAAAAAAAGGAAAAAGGACTACGATGTCTAAGATGGAGATTTTTGCAGTGTAGGTGGAAGAGGGCTGTATAGCAGCTGGGGTAATGTGTGTGTGGGAGCTTCACAGAGAACATATTTGACCTTACATCTTGAATCTAACAACTACAGATTCAGACAACTCCCACGAGCCCCACAACGCCTGGCCGGTGTGACTTCATTACAAACACACACACAGACACACACCACTGGGACACAGCAGAGTGATGCATCCAGCACGAACGTAGCTGGAAGGCAGTAATAGCATTTAGTATTCCAGAGGAGTCAAAGGTTGTGTGAGAGTCTGTTATATCTACAGAAAAGTATCTGGCTGCATAAAGTGAGTGTTTGTGTGTGTGGAAGCAGAGACGATAAGGACAGAGGAGACAAAGAAGAAAGTAAAGTTGATGAAATATGTTCACAAATGTCTTTTTTGGTGCTTTTTATCATTTCCTTGACAAAAATCTATTTGTGAGCTCATTAGCTATAACCTAAATATCTTAGTTTCTTTTTTCTTTTACTTTGGTTTATTAGATGAAAATAGGTTATTCATTTTTTCTTACTTGTGTACGTGCAATACACAGTCCTCTTATGCAGTAATGCAAATTCAATACGGCCAGCATTCATTAAAACGAGCACATCATGTGATTTCAACCCAAAGGTCAGACACCAGGACAACACTGTAGTAAACCTCTATGTCATATCTAGATAATCCACAGCATGTCAACTATTTAACTGATTTAAGTGCAGCCTTACTACCAAGCTGTCAGCATATCTGAAGTAACCACATATAACTCAACAAATTCAGTTTTCTCAATGAACAACAGGTTTCAGGTGTATGTATCAGACAAAAGTTACTGATATCCTGTATACCAAGGGCAACTTTACAATGTAACTTTGGCTCTCACAGAAAAGTTCTTTATAACCAGTTTCACTTGCATTTTTCTAATATGAAAGCTTCCAAAAATCCTATAAACTCCACTGACAACCACAGATGGAGTAGGTGTGTTCATTATTTGCCCTGGTGTCAAATCCTGGTAACCCAGCACTGACTCAGCTGCACCCATCCACCATCATTAACCAAACACTCCTGGTATTCCTGAGTGGGAGACTGGGAGACACACAAACTGCTGGGACTAACGTCTGAGAAGTCCTGAAACAGCAGCTGTGATCAGCAGTGACAGGCTGAAGCAATAACACTCTGATGTATCTATGACCAGGGAAGGTAAAAGTACAGATGAAGCTGTGTCTGTAATTATCATACAAATACACTTTGTCGTCTACAGGATCGCTGGCTCATGAAAAGGACGGGAGCAGAGGGAGGGGAGGATACTGATCCACCAATTATTATTACAGCAAGAGAGCCTTGAGGGAAACCACAACATTCACTTTGCTGAACCAGTGGAGCAGGTGGAGGTTGTGGAGGTGGGGTTAGACATGGAGAGACAGACAGGTGGAGGCAGAGAAACACGTGGAGTGCCAGGTGTTGATGAGGGAGGGTGAACCTCTCTCTTCCTCTACCTGAGGCCAACGGGGAGCCTGCTCAAGTCCTGACAGGAGAGATAACATATTGGGGCTTGGGGCACATTTTGTGTATCAGTGAGTGGTGGAACATGTTCGAAACAACTTCAGCTCTGTTACAAACCTCCGGAGAGAAACTGGAAATAGCAACAAAGATGCTTCCAATACACACAGGAGCTCACACAAATCCACCAACAAACTGCACTTCAGACAATGAAGCGTCATCAAAAATAATATCAACCTCCATCGTATTTGTAGTTATAGACAAATTCATCAAAATAGGGGAAGAAAAAATGATTTGAAGTTTTCTACAGTGGGCCTACTATGAAGACTAAATACAATCCATGGAGTTTTACTTCCATTACTCGGAGTTTATCACACCCCAAAACTCTCCACAATGGGTTATAACAAGAGAAATGATTTTACAAAGCTTGTAAATTACCTCAGTAGACTTACACAGTTCTCACTACATAGCCAGGAATGTGGGCTTTTGCGTATCTGATGCGTCACATTGCTCTGTTGTAAAAGTGAAACAGGCTCATTCTGGTTTCGTTGCTTTATTAGCATTATTGAAGCATTTCTGAGTCTTTATGTTCAGCGCTAACACTTGTCTGGACACGGACCCAAAT
Organism: Pseudochromis fuscus; assembly: GCA_900323345.1. Lineage (NCBI taxonomy): Eukaryota > Metazoa > Chordata > Actinopteri > Pseudochromidae > Pseudochromis > Pseudochromis fuscus. Next base: position 12,984 of record OOFC01000290.1, read on the forward strand.
AACGAAGGTTTAAAGGCTTAGTAAAAGAAGGTGGAAAGTTTATTTAAGTTTATTTGTGCTTAATCTACAATTAAAAGATAACAAGAACATCAATAACAGGTATTATGAGCTGCTGATGGAAGGTATTTACTGTAAAAGACAACTCAGGATGACAGTAAAACGGCTACAGACAAACTTTTACTTTTGCTTTGTTTCATAACATGAAGCAATTCTGCTTTATCCTCTTTAATTAACTGTACCCTTTAGGCCTCTCATGTTTTTAAATCTCTAATTTTAATTTAGTAATTTGCAGATGTCTTGATAATAATTTGAACCAGCACAGCATTATCTGCCCTTAAAACTCTACCTGTAATTGTACATTTAAGTAGTTTTTCAAGTGGTAACATCAATTGGTCTAATTACCATGTTAATGATTTTGAATGAATGGAGATTCAATTCAGAAAACAAACAAAATTTAAATCAATGACCTTTCATTTGTATATCAATTAACCTACAGACAAAAAAAGGACTTTGTGTTTTTTGCACTGACTGGTCTTATATTTTTACTTCTGCTGAGGAGCTTACATTATCACCTGTGTTGGTTTGTTTATTTGTTTGATCAGATGTTGATGGTTTGCTTTTTGAGGCATTATTACATTTTTGGGAGGATCAGAAGTTGGGATTCTGCCAAAAATAATCCTTAAAAATCCCTATTTATCATAATGTTTACCAAGACGGTGTTACTATTTCACCACAAGAGGGCAACAGTGTTCAGACTTTATCATAGATTATACCTCAGCAAAGGTTTGACCTCTC
>OOFC01000290.1:13798-36258 GCA_900323345.1 Pseudochromis fuscus
GTTTGCTTTTTGAGGCATTATTACATTTTTGGGAGGATCAGAAGTTGGGATTCTGCCAAAAATAATCCTTAAAAATCCCTATTTATCATAATGTTTACCAAGACGGTGTTACTATTTCACCACAAGAGGGCAACAGTGTTCAGTCTATAGCATCAGTGCAGCTGGATTACGCCTTGGTGGAGGTTTGTGCTGTCTGTTCTTCAGTTTTGTTTCATAATGCTTTGTGCAGTCACCAGCACGATGAATATAAGAGGGGGATACAGAAATGGTAATCCTGAATCCAAAGTCATTAGGAGAATAATTTAAAAACCCCGCCTCCTCATTACACTGACAAATGTGAAAGCATCAGCTATCAGTCTCATCCTGACTTGTTTGTGCAGTGCTCCCTTTTCTCTTCTTTGTGTCACGTCCTCATTTGGGACAGGAGAAATGATATCTGTGCGAGAAGAAGAAGAAGAAAAAGGGGGCGGTTCTCTCCAACACTCACCGCTACAGCAGTTTCACACCACAGAGACCTCTCTCCTTTGTCTGCTTGAACAAAGAGAATTCAAACCAGAGGACAGACCGTTATAGATTGCTTCCTCTTTCTCCAGCCACAGAGATAAATGACAGGGATAAGCATGCTCGCACACACAATCACACACACACAGTTTCTTGTCTCTATTGTCTCTGCCTATGTACCCAGCCACGCAGGTCCTGCTGTCCCATGACTCATTTGCATCCATACATTACTTTACATAGATCTGACAGTTGTTAAACTAGTTTCTGCACTTCCAATGGGGACATCAGTCACCAAAACAACCCACAATATGATATATACTTGGAGCAGTTTCCTATGATCTAAATAAGCTTTTCAACTCACTGCATCCTTCACTCCTAATTAGTCCAGCTTTGGTCTGATCCGGAGGTTTTTAGCATGAAGGCTTAAAGGTTTTTTGAACGCTCTTAACTGTGAACCTCGACCCTTTGAAGCTCGTGACCTCCTCGTCCAGGGGTCACAAGGTTTTCGCTCCAGTGCCACAGTAACACCCGACTCCTAACACCCACCCCCCACTTTGGCAGCAAAGATTGGGTGCTTTACAAACCAGAATAATGCAGGTTAAAAACAAAAAACAAAAACAACAACCTGCACCCAGTGAGCCAATACTGAGTGAACACACCTGAGTTTCAACTACTTACAAGTAACAAAATGTTGGCAACACATGCCGAAAAAGGTGCTCCTCCACCTGCCCAAACTGCACCATTAACCCTCCTCTTATGAATTTAATTAGCCTTCTCTTTTACAGGAAGAAAAACAGTCACCCTTTTACCCTCCAGCTCCTCTAGCTTCCGTTTATTATGCTAATATATTTTATCTGCCGCTTCCCCAACTCTCCTAATTAATCCCAAAGTAAAGCAGTAAGCAGATTTATCAGACATTCCTTCAGGGGAGGAGGTGTGGTCGGAGGATCCCTCTCTTCATTATAAAAAACTCTCACCTTGCCCTTCTCTCTAATCGTATGAAACCAAAGATTAAGCCGTCTGATGTTCATGAAAGAGGAACATGTGAAGATTCTGGGGGAACATAACATCTGCCTGCTTGGTCAATTAAATCTCACTGGGAAACATGAAAGTGCAGAAAAAAAAGAAAATTTCCCAACTTTTATCATTTAATTGGTTTCCAGTTTCTTCTACTCACTGCAGTCTTTAATCAAAACAACTCGGAGGAACAAAAATAAGAGGAGAAAAGGAAAAGAGGGGAGAGATGAAAGGTGAGGAGAAGGACAGTTTGTGTTAAACTCCACCTCAGGGCTGGAGGAGTTTAATGTCAAGACGTGCGTGTGTGTGTCTGTGTGTGTGTGTGTGTGTGTGTGTGTGTGTGTGCGTGCAAGGCAGCAAGAGGGCAAAGGTCAAAAGTCTGGTAGACAGGAAATTAGCCACACCTGAGGATTTACGGATAAAGGCTGCTTGAAGCACTCCAAACTACCACAGGACAGAACAGCACATCTGTCTGAGCAACACATCTGTTTAAGACTTTTTAATTACACCTTTTAATCCTAGCTCGTCCATTTGCATCTCTCTGTTTAATAATCACCATCTGACGATAGCTGGACACATACTGAGCAACAACAGGCCTTTGTCTCAACTAGTTTATCGCTTCTTTATTCATTCTCACAACCATCTCCATTCATTCAGCAGTCCATCTTCATATCAAGCTAATTCCCTCCCCCACTGACTCTGTCTCTTTCTTTCCACCCCCCATCAGGCTCTGCTCAGCCTTCATCCATTTCCGTCTGTCAGCCGGCCAGGAACCAAATCCTCCTGCAGCTCCGTGACAGGACAAAGACCCCAGCCTTACACCAAATCGTTCACACTGAAACCGAATGCTTCAGAAAAGTCCCACAGATATACAAATACTCAGTCCACCTTCTCGCTTTACTGCATGTTGCGGCCGATATATCCTAATAAAACAGAACTACATGTTCGGGATCGGGTTATGCATCAGCAAGTGTGTGCTGGATTTCACCAAGCTCAGTTACATCCTGTGCAGTGGTACAAGTCTGAGCAGAGGGAAGACAATATTCTGAGTGTGTTTGTGTATTTGTTGCATATCTCATATTATGTTAACATTAAACATTAAACACAGTGTCATAGAGCTTCAGGTACATTTCAGGTGTTTTTAAAGGAACAGAAATATGTTGATCACTGCTCAATAGCTGTCCAGATATTACATCTTATGTGTGCTTTACACCTCAGGATCATTAATCACCTGGACAAAAAGTATTTTATCCACACCACAACTTTAGATGGTCAAATAGAGTCATTAGAGAAAGCCATTGGCTAATGAAAAGTACAACAAACACTTCACCTTCAGCATGTTCAATAGAAAGTGCATACAGGCATTTTGAGATGGGTGTGTTATAAGCAGAAGTAAATGAAATGAAAATCAATCATTTCCAAAGGTATGAAAGAAGCCGGTGGAAGTTTCAAACCCACCTGTCTGCATCTCCCTGTCCTGACGACGTATTTCGATGGAGCGTCTCTCGAACGGCGGCCATGCTGTCGGGCAGGCGGTTCAGTCGCCGAGTGTACAGACCCAAACCTCCGTCAGTCATGTAGCTGCAAAACACAACAAAGTGTATTAGATACAGGCATTAACAGCAGGAGAGATCTGAAGTTGTGCAGCACCACACTTTGTTTGCAGCCTTTGGTCTGTTTTGACACTCGCTCATATACTGTATACAAACATGCATACAAAGGCATACACATGCATATATCTACACACACATACATACATATGTGTAGATATATGCATGTGTTGCAATAAAGAGCAGGAAGCCAACATTCAATTTGGTTTTCCGTCTGAGGCAAAGCTCTCATCCATCAGAGCTAAAGCGGATGGCAAAAACGCTCCCACACAAAAACTTACAGACATCAAACTAAGTAAAGAGACACATTTCTGACATGTGGTAAACAACAGTGGTCTGTAAAAGAAGTGGCTGCTCAGTCGACAGAGGAGGAGTCTGCTCTTTTATTCCTGCAGGAAGCACGTTGAAATTCATCACCAACACCGAGTCCATCAGTGCTCCGGGCTGGCAGATTATGATTGACGGAGTAACTGAGCATTAAGAGAAGCTAAAAATATACTGTGTGTGTAAGTGCAGGCCAAGTAGGGCATTCACTTCATTTCATAACGGAAAATTATATTTAAAGGGAGTCGATTTATTGCTTGTTGGAGTCACAGGCTGACAGTTACAGTCTGAGGCCCTGAACAGCTACACACACATTCCCATTCAAACTAAAACAACACTAACTAATTCCCCAAATATTTACCTGTGGAGGAGATCCCTAATGGAGCTAAATATTGACTCATTTAACCCGGGTGTAATTTAATGAAATGTTTGCTGATTTAAAGTCGAGGCCGGACCATCTCGAACCGTCAATGCTTTTCTGTGTGATTCTGGTTCTGCAGTTAAGTGACTAGAAAAATAAGCTGCTCGACCACTAAAACACTCATGTGTTATCTCTACAAGGATCTCAGCAGGAGGGAACCCAGCACACACACACTCACATGCTTATACCTAAATGTATGTACAGTATACAGTGGACAGAGTTTCTTTGTCTAATGTGCAGTCAAACTGAATCAGCATGAGGAGCGGTTTCATTTTATTGTACCAAACATTGTATAAATACTACTGGGTTTTAGTAGCTAACCTGAAAGTACTACACAGTGTACTCTACCACTGCAACATGAATGCATTATAAAACCTGTGGCTACTCTGTTAGGTTATCTGGTAGCAGGGTAGTGTCTGAAAGTCCAAAACCAATCACGGAAATTCATTTTGTCACCAAAATTTTCCAGAAGAAAGAAAAATTAGCGATGTTATGGAAAAACTACTAAACAGAAGTTGAAGAAGAAGAAGGAGAAGAAGAAGAAGAAGAAGAAGAAGAAGAAGCAAACTGAAAACAGTGACCTGCTTCTGCTCGTCAGGTAAAATTCAAAACATTGTCTCATCTTCATGTATTTTTAAAAAATCTAAGCACATGCCAGATGATAATGTCTACAATCCGAGACTATATGGGGGAGATCAGGCATGGATTATTCCTTGGCAGAGGTTTGTGCTCCCTGTGCTCTTGTTACTGAAATAAAATTCATTACTTGTTTTTAAGAAATTCATTTGGAGCATTTAGAAGTACTTTTGTGTAAGACAAAGAAAGGAGTGAAATAACTAAACTTCTCAAAGATAAACTGTAAAAATAAACTGGTTTGAGAGTCGTCGTGTAGAGATTTTCACAATAACAATAGAGACAATAGACACTGAAAACAGAAGATCCACTCAGAGGGGGGTCAGCTATCCTTTATGGGAACCATCCATCATCACAAAGCAAAGTCACCTTGAAGATGGTCGACCAGACACAGACACATTGACAGACACACACACAAACACACACACCTCTGACTGACACATTACTCTTTTACACTAATAAGTGACTGAGCTCCTGTCCTACAGTTGGAGACGCCTGTTAACCTGTAACCTTCTGAAGCAGGAAAAACGTGTCCAAACAAGACAGTTTATAGGCTGAAACCGAGCAGCCGGGTGTAGTTTACTCAGCCGTGCAACTAACAGAAGCAAAAGTTCTTGAGCAAATGAAACCACAGAGATATTTGACTGACTAACAATACATGCACTGTGAAGGAAATTCACAAAATGTCACGCTCTGGAAAAAAAATACAAACAGACTCCTTCAGAGCTTTCTGATTCACTCTCAGACGTACCTGTCTGCTTGGAACATGGTAACACACAGTTAGTCCAAACCAAAACAAACAAAGTCCAGGTGAGTGTTGATCCTCGCTGATAAAAATCTCCAAAGCAACGTGTCCGTTTTCAGCTGTGTGGCTACTGTTTGTTATCAGGTGTGAAGCTGTGAGTCAGATGTCCTGCTGTCTGGAGTATCACCAGGTGAGGGTGTAACTGACCATGGTGGTATTAGAAAAGAGCATACATGTGTAGATTAAGTGTCCATGTGCAACCTGAATGTGAGTGTGTGTATGTGTTTCTCTGTCAGAGCTCAGTGTTGGTATGCAGCCGCTTTACTCAGCTCCACATGCTTTTCCTCTCCTGGATGGAGGCTGGGTCTGTCTGCGAAAGGTGGAGGAGGGATTGGAGGGAGGAGAGGAGAGGAGGGAGGGCACAGGGTAGATCGGGCAACATACCCCAGAGCCAAGGAGGTAGGGAGAAGCCCTCGACTCCATTGGACCAGAGAAACCAAAAGCAAAAACAGAGGAGGGGGTTGCTCATTGAAAACCACTGATGATCATAAGTCGTGTGTGTGCAGTAGGATCCATAATGCATTGAATAAATTATTGACAGAGGCAGAGCTCAGTCTAGATTATATGAAAACATGATTTGTTTTCCCTATGAAATGTCAGAATATATTACATTTCACTTATACTTGCTGCTCAGTTGTTGTTGTTTGAACTGTAATTTTGGAGAAACCTGGCACAAGAATTTTATTTGGAATTAATAAAGTTCTGTCTTACTGTATTTTAAGATACAGTAACATATCCAAGTTCCCTGAGTCACAGGCGATGTTTTAATTCCTTGTTTTGTCAGACCAACAGTCCCAAGCAACAAGAAAATAGCAGCAATCCTTCTCATTTATGAAGCAAAAAACTGTGACTGCATTTTTTACTTGATAGATAAAAAAAATTGTAATCTGGGTATTATAGCTGGGCAATGTCTAAAATCACTCTTATGCCAAATTATATATGTTTATGTTATTTATCCTGGGATTTGGTTGATGGGCTTTCTATGATTCCTTGAATTCAACGTGTAATGTTTTAAGCATTGAAACTTTATTTCTCAGATTCATTAGGTTTATGTTTTTAACTATGGGGTCTGTGGATCATTCAGAGAAGTAACAAGGTTTTTTTGTTTTTTTTTCCAATGTGAAAGCCACAAATCAATATTTGAATTCAACATGTTATGAGACAGATTTCTCAAAAATCCCTAACAATGTCCCAAAGCCAAACTGTCGACATAGTCAGATGTCAGTTGAGGAAGAAAAAAAACCCACTCTGTTTGTAGTGTATGTGAATTAACCCTTTAAGTGACATTTAAGTCTGGGACAAAGAGTTGAACTGTGTGATTTTATTACTGCTGCAATCCAAGTGGCAGCTCCTCCTCTCTGGGTAAACATCCCACCTCTGTGTGGAAGAACCAGTTATTTAGTGGATGCTAACATGCTTGTGATAGAGCTAAACCACTAAAATGGCCTGAGGATGAAGAGGATGGAGGAGGGTGGTGGAGGGGGAGGGAGGGGAGGTCATCAGTCTGTGTCTGTTTTAAATGGTTAACCCACAGGGCAACTCCACCCACCAAACACACACACACCCACATGCCTGTACCCACACACAGCTCTTCACATATACACAAACACACACACACGCACCAGTTTCCACCCCCCACGTCCTCAGTGCAAGCAGAATAATCAAGTCAACATGCTCCCATTTGAATAAAAGCTCACTGTGCCAGTCATCCATCACTTCACATCTCCTCGCTTCATACAGCTGAGAGCAACAAATACGCTCATCAAACACATATGTCAGAAGACTATCTAACATTCAGCCGAAAATGACCCACACCTCTTCATTGTGTCCTAACATCTGTTCAGTCTACTGTGAAGTGATGTGAAATATTATTATATTATTCATTTATCAAGCAAAAATACAAACACATTAACAGGTTCAAGCTTCTAACATGTAAAGAGCTTCTTTAATTACAGGCCAATGTCAGATGTTAACAGAAGTCTATGGTAAAAACTACTGAAATAATGTGTTTAACTACATTTTGCTATTACTTCCTCACATGTCCTAACTAGACTGGATATCAGCTTTTTCTGAGCCAGCAAGAAAATGCCTTCGCTCACCTGCTCCCATCACTCACCTGTCCAGGTGTGGTTGTGGCCTGCTTTTGTCTGCTCAGTCACAAATTCAGACATATCAAGTACTTCAAGAGCACTTAGTTCCCTTGCTTTTGTAAAGCTGCCTCAGGGCTGATGAATCAGTTTAAATCCATGGGGGCCAGATGAAGTAATTCCCACTCCAGTATTTTAAGAGGGGAGGGTTTTTTATCACCTCTACTGCACTCATAAAATCTACATTTACATTAATCTGAATTTAAACTAATTCCTGAGGCAGGTCTATTACCAGACCCTGGCCTCTCTCCGTCTCAGATTTTTCAATGCCATCTGAAGGCGACTTGGAGCTTCATGGGATAATAATGATGACAACAGAGCTTTAAATTGCACAGTGCGACAGGCCATGGTATGCAGAGGGCCTGTTACAACATGGGAACTGGCTTTGAGAGAACAAATAAACAGGTTATTGAGATATCGGCATTACTGCACCTACAGACAGAGCGATGGGATACTTGTGGGATAAGAATAAATGTTGCTTATGTTACAGAGGATAAACTGTGGGATATTGTGTGACAGCTGGATCACACATGTATGACTGAGGAACAACACTGCCCTCTTCTGGCAGCCAAGAAAAAACAACTATAAGGTCATTCTTCAACCATAAAGACAAACCACAAGCATGATGTTTGCATAACTTTGATTCTTGTTAGTACGTTTTAATCCAACAGGATTTGATTGAAATGAAAAACGGTTGATGTTTTTTCTAAATGGTACACGCATCTATCAAGACTGGCAATATCAACGATTATCAAAAAATTGTTTTTCTTTTCAGTGGGAACATTAACAAATATGTTCCTACAGTACAGCTCTATGTTACAATGCAGACTGTTGATGACTGAGAGAAAATAGCAAGTCTTAATAAAGTTCACTGCAGTTCAAATTTCAGAGGAACAATTTAAAGTTTACTTGTTTAATCAGTTGTTAACAATCCAAAAACCAAATATGTTCTATTAAAATTAAAGTCAATTAAAGTAAACCCCCACAAGTGTAACCCACTCACCCGCTGGTGACATCATCAGAGCGCACAGCGTTCTTGCTCAGCACATCTCCATCACTCATGTATCCTGTGACTTCCATGGCGATCCCATCCAGGTCAATATCCTCCCCAGCCCTGTCTCCGAGGTCCACGCTGCACAGGGCTCCGCCTCTGCCAACCAGCTGTCGCCGGAGGTGTCCAGGATACTGGTAGCGTCCTCCCTGTCCGCCAACCACCCGGCCAGCGTAACCATTCCCCAATGAGGGGGCGTCGCCCGCCTGCAGACGAGGGCTGGACTGTCCCAATCGCCATGACGACAGGGAGGGGCGGGCAGAGGTGAGGCTGAGGATGCTTCTGCCACCTCCGCTGTTGTTGCTGCCACCTCCGCTACTGCCACTGCTAATGTCTGTGGTGACGCTGCCATCAAAGGTGGTTTCCAAGGTGCTGAGCAGGTGGAGAGAGAACATGTAACACTCAAGCTGATGTTATGTTTTCTGATGATGGACTACTCAATGACTTGTCAGATGCAAAAACCTAATGTAGTCTAATACAAGAAGAAACATCTCTCACTAAACTTCACAGAAATCTTTCTAAAGAATTTTTTTGTCCAAGGTGGACAAACTGGAAGCGAGTGAGGATAAAAGATCATTTATTGTGGAAAAAAAGAACTTATAAACCTTACAACAGAGCCCTAACTACATGTGGCCTCAGCTCTGAGAAATAAGGCCAGAAGACAGGTCAAACCTCTGTGAGAGGTAATGTGATTAGAGTGAAACTAGGAAAAAAAAAAGAAGACACCAAAGACATGCTCTGTGATCAAAGTAAATGATCCTTCAAAAGAGGGATGAGAAGCTCCAAGAAAAAAAAAAAAAAAGTAATACCTGTGAGCATAGACAGACACAGTCTGCTGACCATGGGGCTGACTCAAATCCCTACAGAGCCTGATTTAGTGTGTTTACCACTCAACTGTAGCAGCTATTGTAAGGCGCTATACTTGATGATCCCAAAACAGTAGGGTTTTGTTTTCGACACCATAATTATAAACTTTTATTTTAGCTGACCAGAAAATGCTTAAGAATTATGTCTGATGAGATTTATTGGATCTTACCTGTGTGTGACCTGAGTTCCTCGCAGGCTGGACATGGTCTCCTCCAGGTTTTGCCGCAGGTCTGCAATGTTTTTGACAGTACGCAACCGCCTTGTCTCTGGGTCTTCACCTGAGAGAGCCGATAAAATGAACAAGATTTACCAGCATAAGACATAAAACAGCTATTGTGAACAGACAGACTCTACACAATGAGTGAGCCCCCACCTGACAGGTCCTCGATGGAGGTCTGGCTGGTCTTGGTAAAGGAAACGTCTCCTCCCCTTCCTCCTGAACCAGTCTCAGTGTTCACTGTTCCCTCGCCATCCGTTTGTGATCTGGGAAAAACAAATTGCGCAATGGATCAAAAATGGGTGGAAATGATCAATTCTGACTTACTGTGCATTTAGTGGGAACCTAATATTCAGCAAATTGTCACGAAAGAGGGATAAACCCGATTAGGATTTAAATCTACTGTGTTTCAAGTCTTGTGACTCGGGGTCCAAAATGAGTGCCTGCTGCTAAGCCCCAGACTCCAGTAAAGTTTGTCTTTGAAGGATAAATCAATACAGTTCAGTCACTGCACTGGCTGCTAGTTTTTTGAGGTAATGACGTATGAATGCCTCAGTTAAATGCAGCCTTTGGTCTTTGCCCGAGTCCAGACTTTGTCCTTGTTGACTACTGAACACCCGCTCTGAGTATGAGCCAGTCAAAATAGCTGACTGCACCTTACACAGCAATACAAGCAAATGACAACATTCACTTCAACTTAACTGGTTAACCAAATTAATATTGATATGTTATACTAAGAATTCATTAACTCCTGCAGTGTTTTCCTGTAAACATTGATTTCTGAGCATTGATCGTGTTTCTTTTATTTATCGTCAAACATACTCTTTCTGACAGGTGGAGGTGGTATAATCCTGCTGCTAATTGTGTGTGACAGGTATACAGCCAAGGAGGAAGTTTCTGAGTACTGATAATAGTGGTGTTTTTTGGGAAGTGGGGGTCAGAATGTACCGAGGGAGCGAGGGCAGCATCACAGGAAGCTGCAGGAAGCTAATGAAAGGAGGTTGTTAGAAAGGCCTCATTGAGAGCAAGAGGGACCTCCTTCCTTATCACACTGGGACCAGGACAGAGGTCAGAGGCATCTACTCATATTCGCCCAGATACATGTACACACACACACACACACACACACACACACAGATGCAGGCAAAGCACATGAACATAGACAGATGTAATGCTGTTGTTTAACAGTTTACAGATGGTCAAATGCTCAAAAAACAATTTTGATCTTTTAGTTGTAGATGCTCGACACTTGATGAAATAACACAAGTTTTATAAAACTTGACTTGTTCAACCCTGGACACAGAAAACCAGTGCGACACCCAAATGTGTATTAATTTAAGGATTAGATCATGTTTGTCCTGTTATTAGGAATACAACTAAACAAACACTTTAATTAAATTGTAAATATTTGTCACTTTCAAATGCATAACACTGAAAGTTTCAACCTTTAGAATTCAATGTGCTATGTGTCTAATTGATTTATTTATCATTTTTCCATGATGTTTACAAACAAATGGACAAACCAACACAGATGAGAACATAACCTCCTTGGCTGAGGTAACAATGCGTGACTGTTTTAACGAGATAGTGTTGCTGTTTCATCACAAGATTAAGATTATGCACTAATGGAGGTTTGTGCTTGCTGAGTGCTTTGTAGTTTATAATCTATTCTATTGTGTAATGGGATATAATGAACGTGTGATCTTACCTGTACATGAAAGGTGCGACGGTGGCTGTGTTGGGGTGGCTGTGGTGTTGTTGCGTCTGAGGTAGCTGCACGCTGACCGTGTTGCTGGCTGTGCTCTGGGTAGTGCCTCCTCCTGCTGCAGGGGTGCTGCTGGTCTTTCCCTCCGTGGAGGCCAGGCTGGAGGTAGAGCTGGAGTGTCTGCTGTCCCTGTCCCTGTCTCTGTCCAAGGGGCCACGGTGCATGGCGAGGCCCCCTCCTAACCGCATGCTCCGAGGCCTCTCCCCCGCCTCCTTTGCTGAGGAAGCTTTACCCCCAACTCCTGAGGCTTTGCCTCCCGGCTTTGGTATTCCGCTGTGTGCAGGGGTGGAACTCTCCTTTTTGGCCACTTTACCCCCTTTGGGGATGAAACTGGCAATTTTAGAGGACTTTTTGTTTGACCCATCAGTGTCTACAGCAACGGGTGCTACATCCTCCTTGGTCTCCTCTCCCCTGAGCTCTGTCCTGTCAGAGACTGAGATGCGTTTTCCCACCTCCTTCCCTTTCTCCTTGTCTTTCTCCTTCTCTTTCCCCTTCTCTTTGTCCTTGTCTTTTTCAGGGCCTTTTGCAGAGCCCTTCTTGGCAGTCAAAGCCCTGCTAAAAGTGCGCTGGGCAATGCCCCGCAGAGCAATTTTGGGGCTGCTGGCGGTTGTAGAGACGGTCGTACCTCCTGAGGGAGCTGCTCCGTATGTCGTCCCATTGCTGTTTCCGTTCAGTCCCGGCCGGACGTTGCCATCATCTTCCTCCAGGGGGTCGGTGTTGGAGCCAGTCTCAGCTCTCTCCACATGCCCCACACCCTGCCTGTTTGGGGCTGCGTTTTCAGTCTGTGCTGATACTCCATTGGAGGAAGAAGTGGTAGAAGATTTAGAGCCTCCTTTAGTGTTAAAGAGCTTCAGCTTCTCCAGCATTGACTTCTGAGAGACAACCTTGGGAGGAGGCTCAGTTGTCGGAGCAGCCTTACAGGAAGTGTCCTTCTCCTGCTTGCCTGACTGCATGGCAGATGAAGGGGTGCTGGTGGAGGGGGGAGAATGAGAAGAGGTGTGTTTGGTGCTTGTCGACTTGCTCCTCCAGGGTTTGCTGTTGTTGTTGGGATGGGGAATGGCCGTGGAGGAGGAGGAGGAAGAGGATGAGGATGGGGTGGAGGTAGTGGCAGGGATGCTGGTGGAGGAGCTGACGGTCACTGCAGATGACGGAGCATGCTCAGTCATCACCAAAGGCTGTGAGGTCATGCCCTCTGAGGAATCTGCATGAGAACAGAGACATCTTATTAAACAATGAAGCAGGAAGGTACAGATGAGGAAGAAGTCTGGGGGAGACAAGAGAAACCAGATGCTGAGGGGGAGTCTTGTTTGACCCCACACAAAGTGGCCTTATAAGGGCCTGGAGGCGGCTTGTGTTGATACAGCTAAACGTGCCATTACTTTCCTCCAGGCTAGTCACTGAAACTGTTATAAACTCCTTAGCACTAACAATGAGAGGAGCCCATCACAAACTGTTTATAAAAACAATGAGGAGCAGACCAAGTGCTTTCAAGTGTTGCCAGGCAAGCCAAGTCAAGAAGCAGCATTGCTGTACTTATAAGACTTGGACTTATATGGACTGCTTTTGGTCAGCATCCCCCTGTTATACAAAGAAGCAATGTCCAGTTAGATATGGATACATGTAGTCAGTCCTAACCTCAGAAACACAATACAAATACAGTTTTGTAACATGCTCCTTTAAACCACTATTACACATTTATCACCTATAATCTGCAACATATGATTCAGTGACATCTCAAAAAGCAAACTTACCAAGAATTGAAGGAGCAAGAGAAGAGCTGAAATTCCTGCTATAAAGTCACTGCACTGCACAAACAAAGATTATCCTGATGGCTGTTGGAGTTTGTCAGTGTGTGTGTGTGGAGCGGTGCTACTAGCAGCACAGAGCTCAGACCAGTAACATTTGAATATTCAAACACCAACGGCCAGAGAGAGAGAGGGCCTGTGCAGGGAGCACTGGATGGAATGAATCATAACACTTTGGCTCCAACATACCACTCTTACACAGACACACACCCACACACACACACACCCACACACACATATGCCAAGTGACTGCTGCTGCTGTGTGGTGTCTTTGTCACCTTATCGATCACAAGAGTTTCGAATTTTAAATAATTTCTAGATGTGTTTAATATGTTTAATACATACTGTTACTTGGGGAACACTGTAAAAAAAAAAGTCAGATTCCTTGTATATACACATATTTAGTCAGTAAAGTTGACTCAGATCCTGATTTTTCCCCCAATACAAATCAACCTGCTTCAAGAATTTGAGGAAGTGATAGCATCTTGCTAGTACCTTCAAAGGGTCTAAAATGAAGGAGTTTGCTGCAAAGAAAAAATAATAAAGATATTACAATGTTACTGAATAACAAAACAATTCACATTAAGTCCTTATTCATATGTTATTCATATGGTTAATTAAGTCAGCATTTATGCAGAATATTAAACGCTCGACCTGCTTGTTTACTCCTTTTTCATCTGGCTCTCTGCTTTATTTCATTTTTATAGCTCCTTTCATGCCCTAATTGGAAATAGGCAACCACTCGCTGCCTCTCCTTTCTCCCCCTATTTAGCATTTAGCGAGAGCAGCCTGAAACAATGCAGCCATTAGGAAGTGATTAGGGCCCAATTAGCCGTGCTAGTAGTTAGCAATCGGCAAAGTGGGTCAGGTTGCTAATAGCTGGTTTCCTATTGGTGGCAGCTGAATGAGAGGGGGACCTGCTGTGATTGTGGAGCAGGCACAGAGAATAAGGGGACTGGCTCTGCAGGTTTGGGATGAGTGAGGCTCTGATACAGGCCAGCAGGACGGTCTGTGCTGTCCAAGAATGGGGTCAGCTTGGACTTTGGGTCAGAAAAGAACAGAAAAAGAAAGGAAGGACATGGAGAGGCCCCGGACACTGGGTCAGCTGGTCGCTGACATGACTGGAACCAGTGGCTGGGACTGACACGCTCCAGTTAGGTTGCTAAGGGTGAAGAAAAGTGGCCAATCTTCAATGTGTTGGGTCATAAGTGACAGTAGAGTGATGGACACTGACACTGTTGCATCATCAACTCAACTGAATGGAAACTCAGGATTAAAACAGAGTTTCTAGACAAGGTTCAACTCTTTAAAACATAAATCTGACGAGAACAACACAAATACCAAAGTTAGATTAAAGCTGGTGTCTTTGCTTTTCTGCTACTTTAAAACTGAAACTGCCATTTGTGCAAAGTGGCCACGAGGTGGAGTAAAGACGTCATTGTGGTTACTGCACATCTTCTCAGTTGTTTGCATCCCTAAAAGTCCTTATTTTTAAACTAATGCTGCAGCACAAGGGAAGCATATGATTTATTGTGATTGACCTTTTCTGGCAGCATTCGAAGAAACCAGGTTTTAAATACTAGCAAAAAAATGCACTTGAAGAAGCAGTGGCCCTTGAAAAATAAATAATTGTCGGCCTAAGAGTGGGTCACTGACCTAATAACCCTGTGAAGCCTCAGGCTAAATCCTGGATCTGGTTTACTGTGCTGGTTGAGCTGAAACATGTTGAAAGAATTTCATTGTTTATGACTTAACTGCTTAATTACCGCAGTCATTAGTGATTAAAATAAAAAGCGGAAAATGACAGAAAAGCAGAGCCTAAAGGGAAAAGGGATCACAGACCACCCTTCCCTTTCCGGTCTGCCATAAAAACCTGTCTCACTCTCTTGGAGTCTGTCTTCAGGCTGGTCCAGCTGCCTGCTCCTCTCAGAGATAACATCAAGACATTTTAGGAAAATCAGATGAAGTGGCCTCAAAGCTCTTTTCACGGATGGTCACACTCGTGTCTCTGTGTGTGTCCATGTGTTAATGCCTGTCTAAAACTGAGGGAAAGCATGTAATGTCACACAAGTGTCAACACTCAGACTCTGTGTGTACATGTCTGTGCGTGTATGTCAGGTTGAGGAGAGAGAGAGGGATGTTTGTTCTGCTGTGAAACTTCAAACGACCTGAAAACGAAGGTTCTGCAGAGCTGTGTGAACACACTCGCACACAGAAAAAAAACAAAAAAAAAACAAGCGGTAAATGCAATAAAGGTAGCGTCGGCTGACAATGTTTAGACATCACAAGCCCCCTAACCTCTCTCATGGTTCCACCGGTCACAAGACATTAAGCTAAACCCTCTCAGTCAGTCAGCAACCAAAGTGCTGACCTGAAAATGCCCTACTTCCACACTTACAATCACTACACTCACATATAGCAAGACTGAAAACATGTTTGTGCTTTAAACCCAGGGTGTTTTTACATGGGCTGCACAGAGAGAGCATTGTGAGAACAGAAATAAAGCAGGACCAATCAGGTCATACCTTCAGTTAGCTTGTAAAATCCACCACAAAGTTTGCAGGTGTTTGCTTACTCATCAAGTTCTGATTTCAGAAGTTGTCTCGCTCTCTCTCTGTCGGTCTCCCTCTCTCACTCCTCAGTCATTGTGCTCCAAAAAGTGAGAGGGACAGCCTGCTTTTGTGCTGAGACTGAAACTTTTTAAAGTTTCTCCACATGAATACACTCAAACAGTGACGCTACAGCTCATCAGAAGGCTATTCATTCAGCAAGGGGGAAGCAGCCATGCAAACACACACGCACGCACGCACACACACACACAGATACATGCCGAACAGAAACATGCACATACACAAACACATGGCCACAGGTGCCCCCTGCTCTCTGCTCTGTGTCACTTGGTGGACACCCAGAGTCTGTCATCTTACATTAACACAGAGCAGGAGAGAGGATTCAGGTCTGTTTTCTTACTGTACTGCCGTCCGGTAACATGACTCTTTTCTGGTGTCAGAGCCATTGACACAGAGCAGATCTGGTTGCACAAAAGAAGCTGCAGGTGCCTCTATAACAAATCTGAATGTGCAGAAACACTGTCCTACAACAAGCGTGTATAACTGCATGTGCAACATCCCAACATGGATCTTTGAGGCAAAACTAATTTAAACAGCCACTATCAGATATTTAGTGACTTCTTGCAAAGAAAAGGGGAAAAATCTGTCAGTTTCACACCAAAGTAGCAGATTAGTTAGAGTAGTTAAAAAAAACTGCAGCAGCATCAAAGTAACATTTACTTATAGCAGCAACAATAACAACAAATCAGTAAAACAGACTAATTAATTCATCAGAAACCTGCACGTTTCTATAAGTGAAAGCCTGACAAACCTCATGAGTGCTGCAGTCATCCAGGAGGACCAGAGAAAGAAGTGAAGGAAATGAGGAGATGGACAGGAGAGGAGGGAAGAGTCCCAAACCATGACCAACCATCTACAGAGAGTGCAGGAGGGGGAGGAGGAGTGTGGTGCAGTGCTATGGCAGAGGGGAGGGGCTTGGCAACAACAGTGAAATTGGGGGGGGGCTCTCATCCTACCTGCTGCCAATCATATACACTGCTACCCCCCAAACATGTGAGCCTGCATGTGCCTACATGCCAGAAAGATACACTGACTTTGTTTTTAACTAACTTATTCTCAAGCTTCTGGAGCATCCTGATGTAAAACGAGAAGCACAGACATTTACAAAAATTATTGCTTCAAGTTGTTTTCTTGCACATCTTCAGTTTTTCTATGCTCTATTTGTCTTACTCAGAGTAAGCTAGGAAACATCTTGCATTAATTGGCATCAGCTGCTTCATTCATGCTCAGCCTCAGTGGCTCATTCATCAGTTGTTTTGATATTAAGATGCAGTTCTTTTCATGCAAGTGATCATGGCTACTTAACAAAGCGCTGTTTGCCACTGAAGCCCTCCCCACCCCCCACTGATCGCTCTGACCTCCTTGGATTTGTTGACTTTACTAACATTCATGTGCTGCTGGTCATGGAGTGAATTGTGTCCCCAAGCAAAATAACTCCTCAGATCTTTTTGGAAATCTCTAAAAAAGCACAGCCCTTTGCATCAAATTTAACTATTACATCACTTCTAATCCTTGAAATAAGAGTCTATGGTCAAAATCACGGCTAATACAACTAACAGGATAAAACAGGATTAGATGCAAAGTTACGAAAGCCATTTTATCAGCACTTTAGTAAAATTCAAGACCATTTTCCCCCAAAGTTCTGTTTAATTTTTGATCCTGCCACACACATAATGCACACATGTCCTCACAGTGCACATTCATAAACTCTCCAGTGGAGCTGCACATCAGAATAAATGTCCCACAGTGCAGCTCACAGTGTTGGTCCCAGTTAATTTGTCACTTTTAAACACAGACAACACACTCGCTGCCTCTCTCTCACACACACACACTTTCTGTGTCTTTCTTGCTCTTTCGTCCGGTCTCTCTCTGGGCGGTCAGAAGTGTCTGTCTAATGCAGGGTAATGAGTTTAGACTGTGAACACTAACACAGTCTATATAAAGCCTTGGCCCACTGAGTGGTGACAGAAGCTATTTCACCGCTGCTCTAACTAAAGATACTGCCAAAGACACTCGTGTTTGCGTACTTCACAACACTAACAACGGGCAGAACGAGTTAAACCAGGTCAGAACAGTTTATAATTAAAACTAAATGCAGTTCAGACTCCAATGCAAACAACAGCGAACAGGTCTATTCTTGAGTCTCGTACAGTGAATGGAAGTAAACTGTTACACTGGTTGTACTTCACTGCTCTGTTTATATGATGCTATCTTCTGTAGACATTTCAAATAAAGAGTAGCAAAGCAGGGGGAGTCACTGCAGGTACCCAGAGATCTTTATGTTCATTTTCTTTCATTCTTTCATGTTCATTTTTTGTGCAAAAGATACTTTTTTTTTTTTTAAAGAAAAAAACAACAGAATCTTCATTTTTGATCTGATTTTGATTTTATATATAAAGAAATATCACCTTTACTGAAACACAGAAAAGCAATAAAACATGTTTGTATGAAACCAATCATCTCCACAATAAGTTTCTTTGGTTTCTAAATGTTGAATGGATGTTTCAAAATATTTCAAAATCAAAACAGAAACATAAATCTGCAGATCCAAGCTAAAAATCAAGATGACCTGCAGTGATCTCTCACCTGTGGAGATGGATACAGTCTGTTTGCAGCAGCAGAACATTAACATTTTAACTCATACACACACACACACACACACACACACACACACACACACACTACACAGAACAACCTGTTGTGCAGTCACATAGATTAACTTCCTCACCCAACCACTAACTGTTCATAACAGTGAGGGGTCAAAAGCAACACTCAGAAAGCTGAATAAACAAACTCTCTCTCTTTAAACATAAAATAATCTGTTTCTCCTTAAACATGAAATGTGTAGAATATCTGAACTGACCTTGCTAAACATTAAAGGAGGCGAGTGAGCGTTTATTCACCGTAAACGTCTGGATTTTTATGCTAATCTGTTCTTTGTTGTTTTCCTTTCACAGTTGTTTCAGTGCAGCGTTGCATGCTGAGGGCTACGCATTATTTTCTGGCACACTTTTTAATACTTGCTCTTGGTCTCAAAGCAACTGAGCTAACTTGCATTTTAACTACAACAACAAAAAGCACCCAGGGGATTTATTATTCAGTCATGAAATCACCATAAGCACAGCAACTTACTGTCTCTTTTCTAGTTACACACACACACACACACACACACACACACTAATACTACAACATTCACTATTATAAAAACTCAGCGCTATCCCAGTTTTATGATGTCATGACCATTTGTTTTACAGCCATCCAAGAACAAACCTTAGTGTATCACTGAGTGTTTTCTTCCATTGTTGGCAGATGAGACCTACCTTTGTTCAGGTGAGAGTTGGCTTTGGTCTTGTCACTGAAGCCCTGGCTGCGTCTGTTCCCAGCAGCACTGACTGGGCCACGAAGAGGGATGTCACCGCCGGCAGTGGACGCCCTCGTTGTGGGGCCAGGAAGTCTGATGAATAAAGAGAAGGAGAGAAAAGAAAGGAAGGGGGAATAAACAGGCCAAAACATTTAGTTTGTTTATGACACTGGCTTAGGTTTATACGAGTTTATATGAGAATATATATGTAAAGCAGTTATTTCACACACTACGGAGGCAGGTCAGGTCGAGTTTATAACACATTCTGCTGGGACACGCACACTTCTAAAAGTCTACAGCTTCTCAACTACAACAGGAAGTTAACACCTAAGCAGATTAATCACAGCAAGCAGGAATAGATCAAACACACTTGGAAGATAAGTGCTATTTGTGGAGCATCTCAGGTATTTGCATTCACAAGAAGCACACACAGAGGGCAGTGCAAAGGTGATCCACGTGTTACTGCAGAGCTGAACGTCTTGTCCAAAATGTGATGCTAGCAGCACATGTTCCAGGAAGAAGCAACTCTACACTGTGAATACTAAAAAAGGAAGAAAAATAATCTTGCATCTTTTTTCCTGTCCATGAATTTATATTTTAAAAATATTCTCCATCTGCTCAGAGAATATATGAAGCTGTAAAGGATGGTCATTATAAAATCATCCCCCACAAGCTGGTTTTCTCTTCCACAAAGTGCTTTTTGACCTCAGTTGATTGCCAAGGAAATTGATGTACACACCTTCACTATGTTGTGGAGAATCCAGGGTGAATTCGTAATATGAACTCTTTGACCCACTATATTGATTTCCTGAGGGTAAGTCGCCCCTGTTTGCTCTCTGGTTGAACTGCAAGGTCAAGTGTACCTCAAATTAATGACTTCAGTACCCGCACCATCTGTTGTCTCATTCTGTGCTGCCTTTCTTTGTGCTTTGGACAATGTTCGGCTCTTTTTGTATCATGAATGTTTACATCTGGGTAATCTTCAGTCTAAAAGGCTTGGATTGTAGAGTCAGCCATTGTTTGCACGGCTCAGCCTCCCCACGTCCACCTACAGTAATCTAATGGAGACAGATAGGCTCACAGCAGCGTGGACAGTCTGACTGAGTGCAGGTCCCCGGGGAGCTGTGAGCTCAACAGCCTCAGATTACACGTGCTGCTCCTTTTATTTCCCCGTGTGGATTAAACAGGATATACTCGGCCACTGATAAGCTTTGGTGAAAGTTATGACACCTTGAGTCCATATTGTGAGTTAATCTGCTGCCTCTGGTGAGGTCTGCGAGGCGCTCTGTAATCTAACCAGGCCATGGCACACAGACTGCTAATGAAATGCTAATTCACCGGTGGCGACATCATCAACATCATCATCATCATCCTGGAACTGTGAGGCGGATGCTGATAAGCAGATTATAGCTCTCTCACTCAGCTCTCGTATGCATTATAGAAACGCTCATTTCCGGCTTGCCATTCACTTTGACTGACCATTATTTATCCAGCCATTGTAAGGTAATAGGCTTAACCACATCATTTAGACAAAAGTAGCCTAAGATCATTTGGCTTTCAATTATGGCAGGGCCAGTCAGTCTACTGCCTCTCCTCACTGGACATAGACTGTGCTTAGACAAAATCTTTCATCTGTTACTATTCAAAACTTCAAACTTTCAAAACAATTCAAAACTTTTTTGTGGGCTACAACATGTCAAAACTAATTTATCCATGAGTACAGATCCATCTGCAGCATTAAAAGTCAAACAGAGGCAAACATCATAAAAAGAAATTAAGTTTCTGCTGCACAAATATGTTTCCTCAGAATAAAGAGAGGGCTAATGCAAACTGCACAGCAAAACTTGGCGTTGTACCACCATAAAACTTTGATACAGTTATTCAAATATTGTGAATAGGAGAGCGAGAAATGATTTTGCATTGGCTTAATCTTGCTTTTTTTTTTTAAAGCATATGGGAATTGCATTTCTTGATCTTTGCTTACAGGAAAAACTTAAAATCAATGAAGAAGAAATGTGCATTGTAATTCTTTTTTTCACTCTTTTACATTGACTGTATTCAAGCAGGACCTTATTAAACTGCTATGGTGTGGAAGGGACTTCACTTTTCTCAGTTCTAGTGCAAATAATCTCATTTCCTGACTCATAACAAATCAAACAACCTTTCTTTACAACATTTGCACACAACAATTCACCTCTTTAAAATAAACTGAAAGTTATTGTTTCTGTCACATGCTGACGGTATTTTTTTATAAACTGATGTTAAAAAAAAAGTAAAGGGTTTGGGTGGAAGGTAAATCTGCAGGAAGTAGTTATGGCAACTCTTCATCTTGTAGTTACACATGCTGACCAGAAGATGGCGCCATTTGCATTGCTTTGGAGAGGAGCTGGAGTGAAGCAGGTGCAATGCAAACATAAATCTGGGATGGGCAGCATGCAAAATCACATCCTACATTTAAATTGTAAGGTGCAGTATCAGATCATATGACCACACATGCTGAAAAAAAAGTGGCCAACGTGAATGCAAAAAAACTAACCAACCAAACAGAAAAAAAAACAGGTCAAAGATAAATTTCAACGATACCTCGTCATATTATAGACACACATTACTGCCACAGATCCTGTCTGTGTTAATTATTAATGTTGCATTATATGGGGGATGTTCTCTTCAAGCACTAACACACACACGCACACACACGCGCACACACACACCAACACACTTACTTACTTAAGGGTTATCTAAAGGTCTTTCACAGCCCATTTAGCAGGCTTGCGAAATGAGGCGCGCTGCCAGACAGACAGGCCGTCCGAAAATGGAGCCCGGAGCTTTAGTTCCTATCTGCTCGACACTACCACTCATGCATAATAGATAGCGCTTGTAGTAGAGATTGCCCTTAATCACAGACAAAAGATACAACTTGAAACTCATTGCAGTACAAAAGAAACGTCCTTGATCAGGGGCAATTTCTACCTTCCTATATCTAGGAATGGGACAGAACAGGAGGTGTGGTGGAGGAGAGCAAGAAGAGGAGGCAAGAAATCACAAAGGCAGAAGAAGCTGACCTAGAGGTCTTTTTCTGACCAAGGGAAAACTTGAGTAGTTTACTCTGACACCCATCCCTAGAGGAGAAGAAAAAGAGAGGAGAGATATGGAAGAGGACAGAGAGGTCAGGTTTAGAGTTATAAATGACAGGAAGTGTGAACAGGAAGATAGAAATGTCAAAATGATGGATTAGAACAGCAGAATCATCAAGAAAGTGGAGAACACAGTAAGACAAGTCCATTCCCTCCAGTTTCCAGAGTTTGC
>OOFC01000291.1:2306-26006 GCA_900323345.1 Pseudochromis fuscus
CTTCACATGGCTGAAAATGTTTTCAACCAGGCTCGGACTTAATGAGTTAAAAACATATTTGAAGTTAAACAACTATTTTCTAACCTGAAACAATCTTCAAACTGCTTTCTGTCACACCACAGAGTCACTAGCATCTTGTTCGCTGAATATAAAATTAAAAATTAATGTCAGTGCGGGATGAATTTGGTACCTCAGTCACGTGAAGTGGGAGGCTTTAGTATTAAACTTGGCACCACAGGTCTACATGCACTTAAAATAATCAGACGAGGGCAGAGGATTTATACTTGTAGATACGTAGTGTTTGGGTAGAGAGCTGAGGAGGATGAAAAAGGGGCTAAAATGGGAACCTGCTTAGGGATGACATGGAGCATCTCTGTCCACTTTTAGGGATTAGCAGAGAGTAGAGGTGCATGTTCCCTAAACCTCTCAAACGCAAACAGCAATTATACACAGAGGAGCTGCGTTCCTTACAGGCAGATAGGTCAGTCAAGCAGAACTGGTGCAAAATGAGGGATGACGAGACAGTAGAAATAGACCATCCCAGAGGAGTGAGGGAGAATTATGGTCTACATAAGGACTAGTAGTGTTCGTAAAACCTGAGTTTATTTTAGCCCACTGTCACCAATTATATCTCATTACAAATTATTTCACTGGTGCCAAATTGTGATAAAGTCATCTGAGGACACTGTTTTTGGTGAGACCTTGCAGTGTGATTATAGAGAAAACCAATGATTCTCCCTTGAGCGGCATTCAGCAGTGGGAAGAAATAAACTCCCTTTTATCAACACCTAAGACAGAGCCAGACTCCAGGTGGACAGCTGTCTGCCTCGACCTGTTGGGGTGAGAGGAGAGCAGAGAGAGAAAAGATGAGCCTAAAGAAACAGCAGATAGTGGAGACTGGGTGGATTGGTGGGCCAGTAACCAGGGATCAGAAATATCCAGCTCTGCAGCCGGAAATTACCTGCAGAGAGATACAGAGTGAAATAAGCACAAACAACAGGGGGAAGAAGACACAGAGTTAACAATATGCAGTGATGGCATATTATTGCATGGGGAGAATCACACAACAACACATTTTTAAACATATACAGCACCAGCATATTGTGTGGTAAAAAAACATGTATTTAAAGTAAGGCTGTGCGATAAAGCATAGCGATATCTATCGCGATAGACACGTGATCAATATCAATAGAAAATACGTAGAATGTTCAATAATTTCACTGATTTCCGTTAGAAAAAAATCAGGAGGAAAACACCGATCCAGATCCGCAAGGTATCCTGAGGGATGTAGTCAGAGGAAGGGCTTTAGCGTCTCGACCTCTCATGGCCCAGCTAGCAAGGATGGTGGCATCAACAAACTCACTCGGTGTTTGGTAACCTAGCAACAACCTGTTGAGTGACACCGTGCCTCATAACTTCTTAAAAAATGAACGGCGTGGAGTGAAACGAGAGAATGAGTGCGACAGCGCGAGAGGAAATTGTGGGTGAAAGAGGAGAGGGCACGTCAACAAGTCGTCGTCCCTACCGAGTCTGGCAATACGATCATTTATTTTACCACCTCAGCCGCTCTCTGAGTACAGCAACGCAAAACAGCGACAGCCACCCACATCTGTTGGTACAGGTGGACCACCGCTCAAGCGGCAACAGACCCCATCGAGAGGTACTCGGCAGCAATGTCATACGACAAAACATCGAAACGTTATAAAGAAATAACAGATGCAACGGCGTAACAAGAAGCTGATTCACGTGCTTTACCCACGTTACATTCTACCATGTCTAAAGCACTTTTACAGGACAGCACATATTTAAAAATAATTTGTTAGATATGTTTTTTTTTTATTGCTCTTTATTGATCTGTTAAAGGTTACAATTAAAATAAAAGTCTTTCAATTCAGCCTTTTTTCTCCTATTTCGAATAGGTTAAAAAATGAATCAATAATTATCGACCGATGTGAAATACTTATATCGTGATACATTTTTCAGCCATATTGCAAAGCTCTAATTTAAAGTCCTGTACATTAACATCATTTATTTGTCTGTCATAAGAAAGATCTTGATTGAAAAGGAGCATATAGTATATATCATATATCATATCAACATAACATATCATATAGTAATGATAAAGCAAGTTAATGCCAGTTTAAATATTTTATTATCACTTCTCGCTTGCAACACTGAAATGTGGCTTTTCATTGCTTCATCTCGACTCTTTACATTTGAGTAATTATAGATTAACTTTTCAGACAAAGTGCATCTCAGGTCGCGGCGCTCAGCCTTAACCGTGAAGAAGCAGCTCTGCTTCGCACTGATGCTGCGAGGAACGATATGCTGGTGTTTGTGTCCCGTCAGCCTGATGTAAGTGCGTTTAAGGGCAGAGCTAAGTAAAGGAATAATGGTGAAAGCACTCTGGAGCAGCTAGATATCAGCTTCATTAGATGTGATTAACATTATGGAAGCCCTCTGAAGGGGATGTCTTTGATGTTGGTGCTGCTCATCCCTTTCTTCTGCTCCACAGTGAAACCCAATCCCCCACCCTGCTCTGGTTCTCTGCCTCCCTTGCTCTTATTCCCCCCTCTCTCTCTCTTTGTCTCTTCCTCGGGGTTGGTTGATTGATTAATGCTTAGATAGGATCCAGACAAGGGTATGGGTTGGATGGGATTGTGTGTGTGGATGTGTGTGTGTGGATGTCTGGTTCGATGTCTATGTGCCTTGGTCTTTCTATTTGAAAGAACCCCGAGGCGGAGACAGTTTAAACTGATTATGCAGCAATCAGGGCCCATGCCTCTCTGGATCATTATGGTCACCAGCTTTATAAATTTAACCAGTTGATGACTTGCTAGCCATAGCATTATTTAGTGAGCGTTTTGGAGGCCGGAAAGGAATTGAGGGCATGAAGGGGGAAGACGTTCACTGAGCCCAAACAGACATGGAGAAAGAAAACAAACTAGTAACACTTATGGTATTTTATCCCACAATATTTTTTTTTAACTATATTGAATAGAGTTTTCATCTCGAGTAGTTTTCTTAATGCCTCTGTATATGTCTGATGACATTCTCATCAGTCGCCAATCTACTGTGTGCTCTCTGCTAATCAGTAGAGGTTGTTGTAAACACACTCACCTCAGAGGGGAAACTTAGTAAACGCTGAATATTTTGCATTGTCATCCCGAGCATCGTCAGCACCTGTCCAGATCATTTTTTTCTCCAACAGATGTCCTAACAGTCATGTATTTCTCTTACTGTTTCAGGAAAGACCAGCACTTGCTGTCCTCAGTAAACTGCTGGTATCTGGTGCTGAACCAGACGAGACGCGAGAGCCGTGACCACGCCACCCTCAGTGACCTCTACACTAACAATGTTATTGTCCGCTTGGCCCAGATCAGTGAGGATGTCATTCGCCTGTTCAAAAAGGTCAGTAAGGCGACCATGTCTTCAGAGTCCAGGAATGACACAACTATCGAGTGGGTTTTTTTTTTTTAAGGTAAAGTTTCATTTGCTGAGTAAGTATTTTTATACCCCTCCATTACTGCAAGACTTGGGACTCATCGTCATGCCATGGTGTTACTATAAAGTTGAACTGTCATGGGAAGGTGTCTGAGTTGTGTGTGACCTAGAAGTAAAAGCAGCTTAAGGAAAATGAAGCTGAGACCCCCTGGCCAAAAGACTCTGGCCCCTACTAGTGCGAGCAGAGTCTGGCTCACTGTCAGCACATAGCAGGGATGACTGAGGTCTTATACAAACATCACAACCCTGTTTTCACCTTGCACGCCTTCCTGTAGGTGAGCTCCATTCTGCTTACCAAGCTCCATTCAGATACTCTGTGTGTGTGTGTGTGTGTGTGTGTGTGTGTGTGTGTGTGTGTGTGTGTGTGTGTGTGTGTTGTCTGAAACTCTGCCAAAGGGAGAAACAGTCCATCCTTTTTGAATCAGGTTCCCTCAGGTAACTTTTTTCCATATTTAAAAGTATGAATGGATGGTTCTGCTTGCTGGAAGACATATTAAGACTCATTAAATCATTTCTTGATTATTATTCACTTACTTGTTTTCATGGAACTTAGGAGAACATTAGAAATATTGAACTAAAATGAATTAGCTGGACACGTTGACCAAAGACAAAAAGTAAGTAACAGTAACTTTACAGCTAATTGATCATATTTATGATATATTAACCACCGTCTCTGTGTCTGGTTCAACTTAAGTTTGGGCTGGCTGTGAACCAGAGCTGATTATTAAAAAAAACCCATCTAAATACTCACCATATTTTACATCTTTGTCATCCTTCTTTTGAGAGGTTAATCAAAGTTGAAACACTGTATTCAGAACAAGACGGATAATTGCCCTAAATTATGTAATTACCTTAGGCGTGGCAGGTATGAATGTACAGTGTTTCCAGCTGTCTCCTCCATCATTAGTATTAATTAACTGCAAAAATACATTAACAAACATCAGTGGGTGTAAATGTTCTACTTTGTGCTTTTCATAGAGGGAGCATATTAAAAATGTATGTTTAGAGGTTTTTCTTTAAGAGCTGCTACAATAACCTGCCATAGCTGTTACAGTGTGTTGCATCACAGAGGTTCACTCGCTGGATGAACCCTCCCTGCGCCCCCTAAGCCTCTGCAGTGCATGCTGCAGTCTGTCTCACTTCAGAGCCACTGATGCATACAGATGCCATTCAGCAGCTGCTGGAGCCCTCAGAGGATGCATCCCATTTATCACATTCAGTCTGATGCTTGTTTGAGTAGGACTTAATGCTTGCACTCCAGATAAAAACAAAGCTAAAACAACAGATCCCCTCTGCATTGCAAAGGTTATTTGGTTCTTCTTCTTCGGGGCACGTTTTGTGGTCTAGTTTTAAAGGATTTGTCGGAGTGAGATTTTTTATTCCTTCTTTGATGATTAGTTCAGTTTCTGACTCACCAATTGCAAGTTATTTCAAGTATACTTATGAAAGCTGAGCAGGGTGTGGACGAAAAGGTTAACTCTTATCTCTCTGTGGATCTCTCAGTACTGTGGGTGGATGTGGCTTTAGTTGGTGTGTGTGTACTTGAATTACTCATGTTGAAAGCACATGACTCTTTTTACACAGTCATATTGTGAGGTCCTCCCTTTCGGAGACAAAAAAAACACACCAAAAAAAACAAGCCCCCAGGACATTAATTACATTTTAAGGTGAACACTCAAGTATGGATTAAGGGTTTGGGAACGTCTCCAGGAAATCATCAATGTAATGTCTTCTAAACTAATGGAAACACATCTGTGTGTTTGTGTGTGTGTATGAGTACTCACCCTGTATCTTTTCAGTTAATCTTTGTCTATGTACACAGTAATATACTCCCTTCCTGCATTGATCTGAGAAAAACAACGATACTTCTTTCATATGGCCCATAATGCATCTTGCTGAGTCATTATCTCACAGTAGAAATGAGTCAGCTGTTTTACGCTGTTAAAATGTCAAAGTAAAGTGCTGCACACAAGGGGTTCACAGAGCTTTTTCTACTATTTTAAATGTTTGCTGTTTGACAGTAAACCACTTGCTGCTCACTTCATCAAGCAGCACGAGAGGCATCATCTATTGTTAGCAACTCAGCAACAAGCCACTCAACTAAGCTGTCTAAGCTGTACACGTCAGTGTCTGACAACTGTCATTGTTTCACTCATGAACATGTCCTTAATTTTATGTATTGTTTTTTTCACACTGCCCAGCTTTTATTATGTTGTTGTTTACAAATTTGGAAAATATAACTTGGAGCTAACACAACTCTAACAGTTATGCCATAGAGGGTAAATACACATTAACTTTGTGTATATAGTATAAAATTGTAGGTTTTTGGTTTCAGATATTTTCAGCTCTCATAGCTGGAGTGACACCTTCAGGCAGACAGAAGAAAACAAAAGCCAAACAACTGGTGGTGGAAGTAAACTGTACTGAGAAAATATAGATATTACATCTATTCTAGGATTAACTCAGAAGGATGATGCTTATTTTATTTACTTTAATTACATAAATTCTACTTTAAATATCCTGATTTTCCCTTCTAATTGAAATTGAGAAATGTAGTCTTTAAAACTCACTCTAAAAAATACAAATGTAACCAAACAGAATAAAACGGAGTCCCCAAAGTAGTTATGCAAATCTAAACGAGTCGTGTGAGTTCAACACCACGTGGTAGTGTCAAAAACTTCAGCAAATATGAAAGAAGAGGAAAAGCAATTAGTAAAAAATTCAAACACATTTCTGGTTATGATTGCACTCATGTTTTTTTTAACCTTTCTCTTTCAAACACAACAGCTTTCATTAGTGTTGCAAAGTTAGAAGAGGTGTTGTTTCCATGCGACGTGTGAGACCGTCACACTGAGATATCCTGTCGCTGTTGGTGTGTTTTCTCACCTCTGAGTCTTCAAATAAAGGCTTTCTGTCTCTCTCCCACACAAACACACATCATTACATTCACTCTGCCTGTTATTGCTCCTTTCAGCTCAGGTGTGTCCCATGTTTTTGAACACAAGGCACACTGTAGTGTGATGACAGAAAAAAAGGCAAGGTGCGTATGTGTTGAACACTTTGGGAATCTTGGGAGTTTGAAGATTTTTCAATGAGACAAAAACCAAACAAACAAACACAAATCATTGGTTAAATAATCTTTTTGTTGTTAGGATATACAGTAAAAGTTGATGTGATTTTTTCCTCTTGGTACATAGATTTAGATTTATAGTTGAAAAAAATCATTATATGTTTAGTCCAGTGAAACATCGATATACATTGTTTTCTTTTTGCCAGAGGATATCGCACATTGTTTTCACCCCTTGGCACACTTCACACATGTAATTATTACACACACTCACTTCACAAATGTACACACACACACAGATAGTTAGGAATGAAAAGGAGATTTTACAACAGTCTAATTTTGAAGTATGAAAGGTGCAGTGTAATTATCACAGGAAGTTAGTTGTGAAAGTGAAGCAATTGTAAACAATGGCACAAAGTCTGTAAGTCTTATAAAAAGTCGTCGTTGTCGTCGTTTTCCACTTATCCGGTTCCGGGTCGCGGGGGCAGCAGCCTTAGCAGAGAAGCCCAGACCGCCCTCTCCCCAGCCACTTCCACCCGCTCTTCCGGGGGGATCCCGAGGCGTTCCCAAGCCAGATATAATCCCTCCAGCGTGTCCTGGGTCAGCCCCGAGGCCTCCTCCCGGTTGGACATGCCCAGAACACCTTATAAAAAGTAGTGTAGCTATATCAGTATGTATAAATATGAATGTAACCACTAGCGTAACATCATGGGTATAGGACCCGGTGCAATTTTATTTTTTGTGCCCCCACCCCCGCCCGACATAGAAGCGTACCTCGTGCACGCTACACACAGGCACGCACGCGCGCACACATGGACACACACGCACAGCCACTCAAGAGAGGCTAGGCTAACGCTAAACGCGATGCTACGTTTTCTCGTTAATTTTCATTCGCTTGTTTTTTTTTTTCTGGCTGAAATGAGAAACAACTCACCTCACACGACTCATCATGACTGACAGGTATCAACGTGATTGGACAAATACCAGCCACTCAGCGTTACCATAGCGACCTGCCCCAAGCTATTCCCTTCACAATAACTGGGCTGTGGCAATTCTGGGCAGCTGCTTTTTTTTTATCATTTCTTCATGGGCCCCTGGCGGCGTCTGGGCCCCTGTGCAGCTGCACTGGTTGCTCCATCCATATTTACGCCACTGAATGTAACATGTACTTATGAGTAATTTAAAGTAAGCGTTGTCCAAGTGGAAATTCTAACCTGTTTGTGAAGCGAGGTGAAAAATCTGACAATTACAGTCAGGTACATCCTCTGTAGAGTTTTGGTGGCCATCCATCCAAAAGTTGTTGATGTTTCCTTGCGACTCACCAAAGTCACGGTGTCAGCTTTATCGACGGAGTTTGTTCCATCAGGTCGCTGCTGACGGCTCGAACATTTGTTTTCTCACTCCTGCTCTTTCTTCTCGCTTGTTTCCAGAGCAAGGACATTGGGATCCAGATGCACGAGGAGCTGGTGAAGGTGACAAATGAACTCTACACTGTAAGTAATAGACTGTGTCTCCCACAGATCGATCTCTCACACCTCATGTCGCCGCTGAGCTCATCTGAAGTTCTTTCTCCTCTCTGTCTTTATGACATTTTATTTCATGTTTTTATTTTTTGTTTTGTTTTATTACTTGTCCTCCTTTCTTCCTCTTCCTTCTTCCTGCTGAAAGCTCTTTTTGTTCCCATAACCATCAGGGTTCAACTTTTAGAGTAAGGTGTCTTCTGGTGGTTATTATTATATTCTGTTCATGTTGTACCAGCAGCCCCATTAGCTTACCTGAGTCTACCCTGGAAAAGAGGGCAATGAATTTGCTCTGCAAAAAGCTCCTGAGACTGCGCTGCTTTAAAAAGGGGCAATTGATGCTTTTGTAGAGACTCCTTTTTTTCCCCTTTGTACCCGTTTAGTTTATAGATCAAATTGAAAAGGTGCTGCACAGGTACAGTGGTTGTTTTTAAAATCACTGAGTGCATATCACATTTTAGTAAATCACATGAAGCTCTTTGATAAATTTCTCTGTAACTTCTTTAATTCATTTTATACCTTCTGAATAGGGTTAGCAAATGGGATAATGATGATGATGATGATGATGATGATGATGATGATGATGATGATGGATGAGGGTATGTGGAGAGAGAGTCAGGTAGTTGTAAATGTTAAACGAGAACATTACATTTCTCTCCAAGTCGGACAGTTTCTGGGCTCAGATCACTTCCACATCTGGTGGCTGCTCAGTACCTGCCTGCCGACACACAACTCAGTTATTTGTTAGAAAGTGTTTGTATAATTTTGCTGGAGGGTGCAGAGGTACAAAGCAGATTACATAATGTGGATCTTTTTTTCAAATGAATACAGTTAATTAACTCATTTAGTTTAGGTTATCTATTGTAGCTCAGCTTGTTGTGTTTGATGCCTGCACTTTGGGTTGTTGTTGATATTTGGTCCTGTAATGACCTTTCTGTACTGGTGCAATAGGTTCTGTTGATCTTTGTCGTAGAAAGATCTTTATTTTGATATAAATCACATCTCTTCCTTCGCCATAAAACTGATTTTTATCCCTGAGCTTCCTTGCAGCCACATTTTTATCATAGCAAGCACCTCCTGAGTATCCTGCAGCTGCTGCACATATGTTTTATTATATAAAAAAAAAAAAAGGTAAATGATTGACGGCCTTATCGATGGATGTTTCCTGTTACACTTTACAGCTATAGTTTGATGGCTTTATCCCCAGTACCATATGATTAATATTTCATTGCATTTATGAATATAATTTGGATTAAACTGTCAACTCTTGACAATTTTGACAATCAACAATCAGCACAACTTAATTAGAGGGCAGTAATAATGAAGCAGCATGTCTCACACACTTGTGTTTTTACAGTAATATTTTTTAATTGGGTGTCATACCTGTGCTGTGTTGTTAAAACAGCACGAGGTGAATGTTTCTAATTAGCAGTGGTGCATTGACACATGTTCAAGACATTTTTCTCCTCACCATTTCTCAAATTACAGATACACTGATACTTTATTCAGCAGTTAGTGAAAGCTTGAGAAGTGAATAGGATTTCTTGCAGATTGAACAACGTATGTCAGGGATAACAACACACGGTGCTGGGGCTGTGCTCTTGGTGCCCAAATCTGGATGAGCTCCAAGCAACTTCAGCAGTCTTCTGCCCCCTGAGGTGAAACAGAAGAGATGGCAGAGCTGCCTTATATGACTTATTCATCTGTGCTGTGAGATGAGAGTCAAAATACCAAAGGGCAGAGCTGGCAGGCTTCCCTGATCGAGCCATCTGTAGGTTTGGATGGAACAGCCAGTGTACTGGGGAGCATGTGATAATCAAATGCATATATGTTAATTTCATTCATATGCATTTACAGACGACTGTGCTGTTTGTTAAATGTGAAAACTGAACAAGGAAGCTTCAGTCTATACACTTGGTCATAGTTACACTATTACATAAAATGAAATTATTCTCCCTTTCACAGGATAGTGTCTTCATCAGCCATTTCAGTCATTTTCAGTTTGGTTTCTAGTGTCAGAGGATATGTCAGGATCACTTTGGCATGCTTTTTACTATAAATTTGATTTACCCTGTCTCTCCATGGCTGGAGATGACTGGCTGCATAATGAAACTCAGTTGGTCCCTCTCCTCATGCTCTACTTGGCCTTAACTGCAGTCTGGCTGAAAATTAAAAATCCAAACGTTGACATACAGCCTCACTCTTTCTATATATAGGAAATGTTGTGGGAGTTGTGTGAAACTTCACAGCTAAGGTGGAAAATTAAATGCTGGAACAAGACTCATATTTCTCCCAATTAAATTAGTCATTTCATACACAAGCCCATACATTTTCACACTTCACTATTTATTTTTCTCACTTTATCTCATCATCGTATAATGACTGTACTTGTTTGTTTTGTTTGATGGCATTTGTTGGTGTGTGTTCATTTCTCTCATCATTTGTTGTATGCGCTGTTGTCACTGTTTGTAAAGCTGTATTGCCGTGACACAGTTTCACAGCAACACAGGCCTGCATGAAAGTTGACCACATGTGACTGACCGATCGGACTTCACCTCCCGATGACCCGCAGGCAGCTGTAATGTTTGTGTGCTGGAGGGGAAACAAATTGTATTTTACGACTGGACCCTTGTTAGTGTTTCATTGTACAGAAATAGCTAAATCAATAGCGTGGCCACATGGCGATTGCCTTGTGGTATTTTCCAACACTTTTCACTGACTGCCAACAAAACAAATTTTGCTAAAAGAAAACTGTGAAATCCCATTTGGAGGCTTTGTGAGAGGTAAGGGGGAGATGTGGCTGTGGGCTGGAGCTATTGTTCAGATATTGTTTTAACTATGATGGTGCAGTGGGAGTATTAGTGAGAGTGAAGATGCTGTTGTCTGCAGCTTGTCACTGACACCGACCCTGAAATGAAAAACAGAAAAAAAGGCCCAAATACCCGACGAGTCAGTCGCTGTCTGATATTGCTCTCAGCAGCAGCAGCACTCTGTGAAATTCAATTCAAAATTTTTCTTTGCGTCTTCTTGTGTTAATTTCCTGCTATACCGACTTAATATCCCCGCTGGGATCAATAATGCTTTAGCTTATCTTATCTTTGTGATCTACCACCTTGTGTCTGATGTCTGCTCTTCAGCTTTTCTTTTGTTAACTACAACAGCGCTGACTCTGAAGCTCTGTCTCAGGTGAGGGGGTTGATGTAGCTTTCATTCATTTATTTGTTGAGTCATTCATGTTTTTTTTTCTTTTGCAGTAATATGCAACAGTATGGCAATTTATTGATGACATATCATGTAATCATCTCAAATTACGCCTGTTCCCTTTGTTTTAATTTGTATATTACTTTTAAAGATAATTTAACTCAATGCAAAATCCAGGATTATGGCCAAGGTTTTCTCATATTTTTTGCTGGAACTGGAATAACTGGAATATTTAGATTTATGCTGAATAGAAGTATGTCTTGCATTCATTAGAAAAACCTCCAGCCGTCTCCAGTCGTGTCTTTCACCAGCACAGAGACTCTGCCGAGGAGTTAAAGAGCCCTTGGCTGTTGTCAGACGACTCAACTATACACACACCTCCTGTAGACACAGCTGAGGCTCAGTGTTCCTGCAAATTACTTTGTGTCTTTAGCTGCAGGTCCTGTAGTCAGATGGTTCAAAGTTAGCTGGAAATTTAGCACATTTTCAGAGAAATCTGAAAACAGTTTGACAGCCTGGGGAGGAACAGAGTTTTAGCCTAGTTTCTGTTGTCCCGAAGTAGCTACATCGATGTTTCGCTTTGTCACACAGAGAATAGACTAGAGAGTTTTTATTTTTTATTTTCATTTATCTTATTTTCAGGTGTTTGCCTTCAAGCTCTTCAACACTCAGTTTTCATCTCCTGCTTGGAAAAGAGTAGTATTTATTCCAGGGCAGAAAGGAGAATAAATAAAACCTCCTCAAGTGGCATCACGGGTAAATATGACTGTCAGGGTCAGAGGACACTGGAAGAATAGTGTTGCAAGTGACCTAATGGCAAACATGGGATTTTGATGAGCATCCCTCAGACAGATGAAAGGAACCCCACTGTTTAGGTGCAGCACCAAGTGAGCATTACGTGCTTGATCACAGGAAACAAATAAATTACTGTTTATGCTGACTGTCTAACATCCTGAGGTGCCCCCAGAAAATCACGAATGCTCAAGACGTTTGAAGCTGCAGCTCACATCTGGACGCTCCTTTATGGGGCTTAAAAAATGGGCGGCCTCCAAGAGGAGAGAGTCCCAAAGAGCATCTGGGATGAATTATGAGAGACGAATAGTGCTTCTGTCTCGTCTAACGAGGGTTTTCTGTCACTGTAGTCTTGTCATCACCATGTTGGACAAGCAGTTGGGGAGGGAGGGTGTCAAAGATTGAGCGTCTACGTAGAGATCAAAGTGAATTTGTAACTGCAGAGAGCACAGAAAACAATGCTGTCACTGTGCTTCACAAAAAAAGCTGAAAATGAGGCAGCCTGAGGTAATGAGGAGTAACTGTTGAACTGATGTTGGAGGCCAGGAAAGCTTCAGTGAGTGAGGAGGAGAAGACGGGTTGAGTTAGAGATTTGACAGCCAAGGCTAAACCACAGACAACCCTGGGCCTCTGGATCCACTTAAGATATTCCACATGTAGTGACATCTGTGTTACTGCTGCAGTGACGCCCCAAACTGATCCTGCAGGCCACCATGAAAATGCTCAAATAAAACCAGATTTGTGGAAAGAGAGGACAGTGAAATATGGGATGTTTCCTCTTTTCATCTTATCATGAGTTAGAAAGTATCAATACAAGAGTAATGTAACTGCAAATCAGTGCGCTGGTGGTGTAGGTGGGTTTGTATGCCATAAAAGACACTGTCAAACAACAGTGCTCATCCTCACCAGCGCTCAGAGATAATGAATTTACTGTCATGCAGGACAAAGAAAAGATATCAGAGTAAAACCAGAGAATATTTGGCCTCTTCACTTTAAAGTGGCTGGTTTCGCTTTTGAAAAATGTTTCTGATTTGACCACGCAACCAATCATTACAGCTCCATCGAGGTTACTTAACGGT
Organism: Pseudochromis fuscus; assembly: GCA_900323345.1. NCBI lineage: Eukaryota > Metazoa > Chordata > Actinopteri > Pseudochromidae > Pseudochromis > Pseudochromis fuscus. Next base: position 15,470 of record OOFC01000291.1, read on the forward strand.
ACATTCCTAATCCATGTGATGTGATACACTAAGCAGTTGTACTGGTGTTTCTGCGTCTCTGATTTTGACTGCACCTGCAAGGCGTCTATAAATCTTTTAAAGTTTATAACCTTGTAAAAAATGAGAATGATAAACCATGTCTAACATCTCTCTGTTATTCTCCTCCTGCAGGTGATGAAAACATACCACATGTACCACACTGAGAGCATCAGTGCAGAGAGCAAGCTGAAAGATGCTGAGAAACAGGAGGAGAAGCAGTTTAGCAAGTCTGGAGATCTCAACGTTAACCTCCTCCGCCACGAGGACCGCCAACCGAGACGCAGCTCTGTCAGGAAGATTGAAAAGATGAAGGAGAAGGTAAGTGTAGAGAAATACACAGTTTTGACCTACACGTATTCCCTAACTTGCCTTCAATATGTGTACTAAATAAATCCTGAAACATCAGACAAATCTCTCAGCACCTTTCCCTCAAAACAAAATCCAAAGTCTAGTTCTGCAAGTGGAGATCCAGCTCAGAGTGTTGGTTTACTTTTAAAATGTGGAAGAGGGAAAGACCAGCAGACAGCAATATAATGTCAGAGACTCTCAGGAGTGTACTGTAGGTCTGCAGCCAGATACACACTGAGCAAACTGCTGTACTTTTGGCCAGCAACCCAACTCCCTTTCCATATTATGCAGATTTCTAGTTTGTGAAAAGTCCTCTCTGCCAGCAGTGTCGATCCGGTGGTCTCTGGAGCATACTGTACTTTAGATGTTGCCATGCAGTTTTTATTCTGCATCTTCGTCTACAGTGTCTTGATGCAAATGAAGCTCCCATTATCTCTCAGGTGCAGGAAATCAAAAGCCAGTCAGTGCAACAGTGTTTCTTCCTCCTCAGGCTGGTTTTCTCAGAGAAGCTGCTTGGCTTGGGAGCTGCACGCTATTTATAACCCAGCGTGGCAATGAATACTCCTCTTTTTTTTTTTTTTTCCCTGTGCCTTGTTTCGAAGTTTTTGTTTCATTACTCTGCTTGCAAACAGGTTGGAGGAGGAAGGGGGAAGAAGAAAAGTTAATCTCTTTTTCTCTAATGCACTGCTAAAATTTGCATCATAATGGCTTTGTGAAACTGGAAATAAAATGCCCATGTGTTGTGAAATGTACAGACAAACAATTCAAATAATGAGCAAAAGTCGCTGCTTTAGAATTATGATGCTTTTGTTGTGTTTCAAAGAGCAGTAAGGCTTTTTTGAGTTTAGTATGAGTCATTCTGTCGCTGAAGTGGCTCAGGCTACTTCGTCTGTACTGTTACGCCAAAGTTTGAATGTGTTTGTCTGAATTAGTGCTGGAAGTACAGGCTTATAGGAAGGCAGCCTTGTTAGCTAAGCTTGAAAGACGGCTTTGTTTTGTGTGGTTTTGTTTCTGAGAGTAAGAATAGGAGGTAGATGCCACTTTGATTTCTAAGCAGAACATACGTAGCTGGAGTTGGATATTGTCGCAGGAGAAACAAGAGGAACAACCTGCCCAGCTCCAATCAGACTATCGAATGGGTGTAATAGATGGACATAGCTGCTCTGTTTGGAAGACAGAAGTGACCTTATTTGGATAAGAGGGTGGAGCTTGGGAGCAAAATGCTGTCAAGCAAATCAGCCACGCCTCTAAATTTAGCTCTGGTTGTGGTCTGAATTTTGAATTAATTTTCAGATCAGCACCAAGACACCGGTAACAGGAAGTAACTTTAGCTAATGACATCAGAGTGAGTTGTAGATGAAACTTATCGACTGAGTATTTCATAGAAGAAGTTGATACATTTTGAAAATAAATCTATTAGAGCCAAATTTTTTTGGTGCCAGCATCTAGTGGCCATCAGTGGTATTGCACTTGCACATTGCCTTCACTTGTCCATCTGTTATATACAGTCTGTGATTCAAATAGACTGAAATATCCTTGTCATTCAGTCTCATTTTGACACTTGCTGTTTCCACTCTTGATACTGAGCTAAGATGACCAGCTACTGGCTCTAGCTCCATATTCAACATCTCATCCAACTTAAGGCAAAAAAGGAAGTAATGTGTACAGTGACCAAAAATATCAGTGTATCCTTCAGTACTGTTTAATTTTTCATGAGTACGTGATATTTATCTCTGGTACTTAAGCGTTAAGAGGCAGAATAATAACTAACAGCAAGCCTGGCTGTGCTGCTTAACATATAACTATGAAGAGGGAGTCTCTCTCGAGTCTGTTTCTCCAAACTTTCCCCCCTCAACTCTACCTGTCTGATAATCCCAAAGCTGCCGCTGCCTGAGCACAAACTCAAACCCCCTACTGCTTGATTTTCCTGCATTGGTGTTTTTTTTTTTTCCTTTATCTACTCTGTCTCTTCTCTCCTCCCCAGAGGCAAGCCAAGTACTCAGAGAATAAGCTGAAATGCACAAAAGCCCGGAACGACTATTTGTTGAACCTGGCAGCGACAAATGCAGTGGTGGCAAAATATTACATCCATGACGTCTCCGATATGATTGATGTAAGTATGCACTAGGCACATGTGTTTGTTTACATCTCTCAGCTGGGACTTCTGATGTTGATTTAACTCTGCAGCACTGTCACTTTTCTCACCATCTGCTCCTGTGTCTCATTCACTCTCAGCCTGTTAGCTGTTTGTTTTCAAGCTGCTCTGTTGGCCTCGGTATTTTGCCATCATCTTTTTACCAGTATTAATTTCTACATAACAAACCTAACACTGATGTGCTGGTGACTGACTTCCACGCTGTAGTGTAAGGACATTTTTGATTGATGATTTCAAGGGACTCCATCAGAGCTGACAGAAGGATTTCTGCTGTTTCTTTTTGCCCTCCTCTTCCTCAGCGTTGTCTGCATCTATTTGTTTTTGTTGATGTTGCTTTTGGGAGCTTTACTGGGACAAACACGACATGTCCTTGTTGATGTCTGCATCTAACAGCCACTAAGTCAAGAACAGTGCACACACACGTTCTTTGTTGTCTGCTGTCTGTCCCTTCATTGGTTCACAATAGAGGACACAGCCTTTCCTACACTGTCTCAGGAAGGCTAAAACCTACCACACACTCTAAGGTTGTTTTTAATTCCTGAATTTTACACCCTTAGAAAAACTCTAAGTCAGATATATATAGTCATCTTATCCAATTTGCAAACCAGTAACACTGCTGGAAACTCTCAGTACCAGTGTTGAATTGATGACTCTGTTTAGCAAACCACTAATGGTTGTACTCAGCTGGTGAGCAGAGGCTTTGTTTATGCAGGCGTGAACATGGTTAATGTGGTTGGCACTGGTGTCTCAGCCCCGGGTGACCTGCTACCAGTCAACCCACAGAAAACAGATGAAGATTAGGGAGGATTAAGATGAAGAAGTCTTTATTTGCCATTTTTGGAAAGCATCATTCTGTATCTATTCTTTTTTTAAACATGCACACATAGTACAGCTCACAACTAAACATAATTTCTTTGGAGTATTTTCCTGATTTAATCAATTCAGTACTCATCTGATGTTTTTATTACAATATATTCTGTGAGAGTTCACTTTTCCCAGAATTAGATTTTGTTTTGTCATTGATTAGTGATCAGTAAAAGGCTGAATTATTTTGGTAAAGCTTTACTTTCTAAAGGTTTGGAGCTTATATGACAAATGTTTCCTTAAACTCTGACATTAAGGTCAAACCTCCATCACAGAGATGTCCGCTTTTCCCCCTCTTTGTGCTCATGGCCTGGATGTCACATTTTTGCTTGAGGCCCGTCCACCATACGGCACTACATTAGCCATGGTGATAGATGCACATTTTCCAGGTCAATTATGATAAAACACATTTTCAGTGACATTTCTTTAATACACTGAGCATGATTTGTGGCTAAAGCTGTGTCAGGCTTTATTCAGTATGATGCTGCTATGATGCTTCTAGGTGGACACACTGTGAACCTGATTAATAGCTATCCCTCCCTCTTTGCTGGGCAGCGTTTATGGATCTCTGCAAACTGAAAGGTCCCTGTTATCCCAAATCCTGCTGAGCTGTAGGGAATTGCACTGTGGGTGTGACAGGTTTGAGGAAGAGGAAGAAAAACACACATTAAACCAAACATTCACACAGCAAGAAGTGAGTTTTTCCAATCATCATCAATGACTTTCAGGTTGAGGAATGTAATTCAGAACAACATGTTGAGTTTATGAACTACTCTATTAAAACATTTAATCATTTGATTTCAAAATAACACATTGAAACCCTAAGTACAACTATGAAGGCAGTTTTAATTATAATCAGTAGCAAACAGTGAGTAATGAGAAACAGTAAAGATGTAAAATAATTTTCATGGTCTGTCTTTGATTCATTTGTGGTGCAATGCTAAATTGGATGTATTAAAAATTATTGCTATGAATTGCCAGGAAATCTCACTTTTACAAATGCATAATTGTGCAGATATAATTTAAGTGTAATATGTGTATAGCTCCAGGAATAGAGAGTATGAAAAGCAAAAACGAGAGTCAGCCATACTTGTACTCCCTCAGTCTTCTGCTGCAGATGCATGAATGTGTTCTTACTCTGTTTGCTTGTTTCAAAAAGAGGCTAATTTACTCCCCTCAGCCTCTGGTCTGCTGAGCCACTTTGACTGAGTTGTGCAATGAGGTTTGTGCACAAAGCAGAGAGAGACTACTTCCTCAGTGCTAAAGAGTGCTAAAGAGCGTTTACTTAGTGATTTACAAAGCTGTCAGTTGCCTGAAGCTTCCTCTAAACCTCCTCACTACTATCGTCTGGCTAATTAGGTTACTTCATACAGCTCTGTGTGATAAGGCTCTGTAATTATCCTGAGTGTCCTACTGTGCCAGCTCCTGTAATTCTGTGAACTCTGTGTCTATTTTTGAAAGGTAACCTGTGGCAGGACATAATTTGGTATTTAGTCCATTAAATGGGTCTGAACATGCTGGAAGCTGCTTGGACTAATAGACGACACAAAACAGGACTTTTCCACATTCACATTCTTATCATTCCCAAATAGATTTAGAATAAAAAGAACGACTGTGGTTTGAATTGCCACCTTGCTGCAGTGATGTAGAAGTGTCTTCAGGGTCTGATCACTACATTATAGCATCACTGTTGTGCAGGATGACTGTGGAAGGCGGCTGTGGCTCAGGTGGTAGAGCGGGTCACCTGTGAATCATAAGGTTCCTCATAAGGAACCTTATCTTAATCTTAATCATAAGGTTCCCCGGCTCCTCCTGTCCACATGTCGAAGTGTCCTTGGCCAAGACACTGAACCCTAATGGCGCGTTTACACTGGTACCTACTTGCTTCGCTTCAGTTTTGGAGCATTTAAAGTACCTGGAACTTGATACCTGGTACAGCTTTTTGTACCTCCTCTCCTGAGATTCCAAAAAAAGTACCTGGTCAGGTCGGAGCAGGTACTGAAATGTTATTGGTCAGAATCGTCACTGCGTCGTTGCGTCGTCACTGCGCAGCACGTAATCTGTCCCCGCAAACACACGGACATTTTTAAATCTTCGGCAAACCGTGCAGACGTGTTTGAAATAACAACAAGAAGAGAAATGGCATCTGTTAGAAATCCTGCCTCATGGACTCAGGACAAGGAGCAAACCTTTCTGTCATTAGTCGCCGATGAGAAAATTCATCGGGAGCTGGACGGTGCGGTCAGAAAGGAAAGAATCGCATAAAAGATGACGTTACGAATGACGGCCAGCTACACGGAGGAGGGACTATCCTCAGCAATGTAAATGCAACCGAGGGGAGAGCGAACCAAGGCGAAGCGAAGCGAGTAGGTACCAGTCTAAATGCGCCATAAGTTGCTCCCAATGGTGGCTAGCACCTTGCATGGCAACTCGGTAGCCATTTGTGTGTGAGTGTGTGTGTGAATGGTGAATGAGTTGCCTTGTAAAGTGCTTTGGGACCTAGCAGGTCAGGAAAGCGCTATATAAATGTACTCCATTTACTCCATGTTAAGTTACTCCATGTTTGTTATGTCCATTGTGACATCCTGAAGTGTTTGTGAGTATTTCTCTGCTGCTCTGTCTCCACAGTGCTGTGACCTGGGCTACCATGCTAGCTTGGCACGCACCTTCAGGACCTACTTATCTGCAGAGTACAACTTGGAGACATCCCGCCACGAGGGACTGGATATCATAGAGAACGCCGTGGACAACCTGGACTCCCGCAGTGACAAGCACAAGATCATGGATATGCATAACCAGGTGTTCTGCCCCCCGATGCGCTTTGAATATCTGCCACACATGGGAGACGAGGTGAAATGCTTTGAATGCTGCGTTTTTTTGTGAAAGATTTATTTTACTCACTGAAAACTTGTTTTTTTGTTTATTATATTGTAGTCACTCTTAAAACTCTTGACCACTTTTGTCCACCCCAACGCCCTTTTCCTGCCAGGTGTGCCAGGTCAGCGCCCAGCAGCCGGTCCAGACTGAACTCCTGATGCGCTACCACCAGCTGCAGTCTCGCTTAGCCACACTAAAGATTGAGAATGAGGAGGTGAGGATGATCTGCGTCTGTCCAGCACCATCCAGACCCTGCGCACATCCCCTCCCCCTGACACATTTTCCCCAGAGCCAGCACACCATTGCAGGGCAAAACACCAAGTAGGAGGGCCACATCACCATCTGTTCTCATTGCAATTACACTCCAATGACCCTTTCTCTGCAGGAGCTGAGAATATTTTTAGATTGTCACAATACCAGTGTTGTATTTTGTATGGAGGTATATATGAAATTGTCTGTTTTGTGACAGTTTCAGGGTTGTTGCATTAAGAGCGGCAGACACAAAGGTGCAAATGGAAGTGATAATAACCAGTCCATTTCAGACTTGCGAGCAGCAGTGGCTCTGTCTCTTCCCTGTTTCTCTGTGTCTTGTGTTCTTGAACATAATGGATGAGCCATGTCATTACTGGAAATGAGCTATATCAATCTCAGCCCTCAACAAAAAGCCTCCTTCAGTAATTTTGTGAGCAGTTTGTATCTTTGCCAGCCGCTCTTCATTTTCATTTCTTAGTTTGATGTATACCTGACCCGCAGGCTCATTTCAGTGCACCCCAAGGTCGTGTTCAAACAAGGATCTATTTGTCTTTAGTATTAATACACTTGTGCTGTAAATAACTCACTCTTGACTTGATCATCAGTTACTGTTTTTTGATGGAACAAACGGCATTGATGAAAAAAAACCTCCCAAAAACAGTAAAACATGATGCTGTATTTCTTTTTCCACACTTCTCATCCCCTTATATCTATCCAGGTGAGGAAGACCTTGGATGCCACCATGCAAACACTGCAGGACATGCTAACAGTGGAGGACTTTGATGTGTCAGATGCCTTTCAGCACAGCCGCTCCACTGAATCCATTAAGTCTGTGGCCTCTGAGTCGTACATGAGCAAGCTCAACGTGGCCAAGAGGAGGGCAAACCAACAGGAGACCGAAATGTTCTACTTTTCAGTGAGTTCATGTCGACGTGTCTTTTAGTCCAAACTGCTAATGGGTGCCACCTGCTATGAACTCCAGCTCTGCACCGCGTTTTAAAAATCGAGCCATCAGTCATCATTTCCCCACGCTCTGAAAACAGAAATTAAATTAAAACTTCAACAAATCGCATTTATGTTGATTCGAGCGACACAGAACTGTTTGACTGGGCTCGTGTTACACTGGATTAGTGCTGCTCTTGACTCATTACTGCCTTCATCTCTCTGTCTAGAAATTCAAGGAGTATCTGAATGGCAGTAACCTCATCATTAAACTGCAGGCCAAGCATGACTTACTGAAGCAGACACTGGGGGAAGGTAAGGAGCCCTCTCTCTCGATTTGTCTGAGGTGTCTTTTAATGGTGTACGCAGTGTTTTGTACTCCAGTAATGACCCACAATATCATCTCATAGCTTTGCGAAAACTGTTGCCTTCAGGGTTTTAGTGGTGGAGGTTTTATCTAATAAGTGGCAGGGCATTGAGGTATAGGAGTCTACAAAGGCATGAAACATTTTTAAAGGCAGCAGGAAAGAAAAAGAGGAAATGAGAGCTGATATTCAAATAGGAAACTATCACCCCAGAAGCGGACCACATCTACTTTGAGGCGTTCATTCCCCTTCTCTACTTATCTGCACTGGTTAAAGTATTATCCAATGGTGTAGCCGCAGGGAGGGTTTCCATTTCCAGGCTGCAAGAGAAAAGGCTTTCCTTGTCTCCCCCTCTTCCCCAGGGGTCCCCTTGTCACCTCAGCCGTGAACAGTTTACGCCCAATCAATCAGCAGGACCAAACCCAGGCCCATTCCTGCAGCTGCTCCTGCATCAGGGGCTCACCTAATAGAAAAGGGCACAAGGTGCAGCCATCTGAGGCCTTGAATAACACATGCAACCTTTGCATATTTATAGGTTTCACACATGGGATATTTACATGGCTTCATCATTTATTTCATTTTCATCGCCTCACGTTGTCAGTGTAATTCCTGCAGCAAACAATAAGCTGCGTGCTGTTCTGCTCATGCACACAAACATTAGAGTTCAGTGTCCATGCTGGAGCAGCCGAGAGACTGTATGAGAAGAGCATATGGCGTCTCCAGGTACCACCCATGTTTAATTATTTAGGTGATCAATCAGGGCTGAGTCGTGCTCATTAGCTCATTGGTTCACACTCAAAAATAGCGTGTTTGTGTATGTGCGTGGTTGTGTGTGAGCATGACAGAGGGAACACTGTGTGACTGGTGAGTGCCACATGGCGTTTACATCTTGATGCATGTATTAATAAAAGCATAATGTCAAGCGTTGGCACCAGACACGATGGTGCGAGGATATCAGACTGTCAGCCCTTGTTTCCCAGATAAAAAGTCATCAGCTCCCTTGTTCAGTAAAATTTCATTTGTTCTTGTCACTTTTTATGTCTATAGACGAGATGTGTCCTGTATCATTCAGTGGTGCTGGTACATTTAGATAGAAAATTAAGAGATTTTTTTTTTCTTTCCTCTGTGTAATTTTGAGCATGGTTAGTCAAAGGTAGAAAAATGCTACCAGTCAGTGGAATGATGTCAGGGACACCGTGCTGTTGTTTCTTCACATGAATGCTCCACAGACCTTGTCCATTCTGCTAAAATGATGTGTTGAGAAATGGGTTAGTCTTGACTCTTTCTGCCTGTTGTTAGATGCACTAAAGAAATAATGTTGGAATGCTTTGGTGCCATTGTTGGCCTTTTTCAACAAAAACTCCTCTCCGGTTGATATCCCTGCTGAACAAAGACTGGCATGTCACAAATGCACGCTGGGTCATCTTTGAATTGACTGATCAAGCTTTTGTATGCTTTGTGAGGTTTTCCTCTCTGTTCTTATACATATGTACTCATACACACACACACACACACACACACACACACACACATATATATAACATGTGCATGTGTTGTTGAAAAGCCACAACAAAAGGCTCAGTGAGCCATCACAGACATTGTTCAGTGTCACTGCTGATAGACCCCTCCCTCCCCAACATACACACACTGCAGCTGCCACCCCCATGTCTTTGCTCTGAGAGGAGGCCTTAACCCCCCCCCAGGGTCGTCTGGGTCCCCCGAGGTTTCAGCGACGACTGCTCAGTGCTTCTGTCCAGTGAATGGTGTTAGCACTGCTCTATTCATCGTTCCCTCAATAGTGATGTTGTCTCTCATGAAACCCCTCAGTAAGGGCGGACACTGACTTCTGTCTGCATAATGTGTACCACTAGTTTACAACATGTCCCTCTTGTGTGTTTTTTCCACAGGGGAAAGGGCTGAATGTGGAACAACAAGGTAAGATCCTATTTGAGAAGTGAGATGTTTTTAATCCATCTCTTCTACCATGAAGCATCTGCTTATTTCATTATAATTCAAATTGTGACGCTGTGTCCTTCCACAGTAGAAACAGATAAAAATACAACAATAGTTGTTCAAATACCAAACAGGAAAAATATATATTCAGAAATACATTCAAAAATTATTTATAAAAAAGTCCAAATAAATGTCATATTAACATGTATATATATGTATCACAGTGCATATTGTTATTATGGTTTATTTCAAGCATTACTGCAGAAATAAATAAATAATATTGAATATTAAATAAAAGTGTACCGAGTAGACCTTTTGCTGTATTTCATTAAACTCATCAAAAAAAAGTTGTGCCTTCAAGTTTTCTGCATTTGTGTGTGCAAACATGATTTTATAATGTATAAAAATACATAAAACAATTCAATTAGTAAAAATGCTGGGTGTGAAGATATAGCATGTATAGCAGACGTGACTCCCTTGGATTACTACTTCCAATTTCATTGACTGAACAACATAATAAATCAACAGTCAATTATCAGTTATTAATCTATAGTTGTAGTTGTGTGTTTTTAGTAAATCCTTTTTTCAATTTAAAATCCAGACTTTGCTCACCTAAAAACCTCCTTAATGAAACAATTTCTTTTTTTTTTTTTCTGATTATTGGCTCTTCTCATTTTCTTTTCCTTTAATCAGACAGAAGATTAGTCTCTGTTTCAGGTATCTGTTTCTGCCATGTGTTTAT
>OOFC01000292.1:0-26159 GCA_900323345.1 Pseudochromis fuscus
AGCTCTAACTGTGACAGTCCAAAGACTGATACACCTGATTACAGGCCAGTGTTTCTCAACACAAGGACACTCCTTAGACTCTTCCTTCCACTCTCACCTATATAGTGTCCCATAGACTTTAGGGGGCGTGTCAGCCTCACACAGGCCATGTGTTGGCTAGTTGGTCATGTGACCCCCCCCAAAAAAACCCAGCACATTTGGATGCTTAATTTGTATATATATTTATATTTTTTATACAGCAAATTATGAAGGGAAATCCATTATTATGATGACATTTTCCGTTTTGTAGTTTTTCCACTCAACAGTGGGCACTTCATCAAATCATATTTTATCCTGGCTTGTAAAAATATTGATGGTTTTTGTTGCAATGCAGTTAGATACAGTTCATGCAAAAAAATCAAACATTTTATTCCTATGACGGCTTAGCCTACTTTGTGGTACTCAGCACTGGGTTTATGACGAGCTTATTTTATACTTAATAGTATTTTTTATCCCCTATTACATCACTGTGACGGTCCCATAATATTTTAACGTATGACAGTTTGTTTTTGTGCATCATCTTGTAAAATAAAAGCAGTTTCGTGGTTAGAAATCATTTGTCACTAGAGCATCAGGATATGTGATGAGTCGATGAATTTTATTTTGTTTTTTTCTGATGAAAAGCTGAAACATAACATCCTCTCGTCGCAGTTGCACTCAACGCCTCCTCTGATGCTATTTTTTTCTGGAAAAACAACCACTGGTGTGCTCTCAGGAAGTACTGTATGAATATTAATATGGATGCAAATGCACAGTGAGGATGCCCAGCGCGTGAACCACCACAGCGCGCGGAGATCTGCGCATTTCTGTTTTGACGTTGTTTTTTTCCTCCTGCTGCTCATGCCTGAGCTGAAAGCATGTTTCTGTGGCGGACGCTGTCTCGGAGCCTTTTTCTGAACCACATCAGGATGGTGTTTGCAGAGGAACATTTTGTAACGTCGCATTGAATTGCATCATGGTTTTCAATCAGATCTCACACCGGCCAGTCTCCAGCGAGCCTCGGTAGTACAGTGCGCTGTTTATCATAAAAATGGAAGACCTTTCACGTCAAGAAAAGGCGTCAGTCCGGTGATATGCGTCTGAATATCTGATTTTTCATTTCCACGTCAATTGACACATCTGGGGAAAGGATTTTTCCCCCTTCGCTCCTGTCTACCAAGACAGCTGTGTCATCAACAACCGGCGTGGTTTTGTTGTTGTCTGATTTTTACGAGTCTGGGCAACTGGATAGGGCTATCGGCACAGTCTACCTCTGCGCCAGCCATAGGCTTTACAGTTACCAAGGTAGGTATCACACCTTCATTTATATTGTGTTTTTTGCTCCATTAAAATCAGCGCGTCAGCCGCTTGCGTCCCGCAGCCTAAATATCCAGCTGTCATAGTCAAAACGCACCATCTGTCTAATTAGCTGAGGAAAATATGATGCTGTATTGCGGAGGGGATGTCGGGGCCTAAAATGGCATTTTTACGCGTATATTTCACGGCATGCGAGGTTGACAGTGAGCCGCTGTGTGTTCACAAGCCAAATTATTCAACCTTGAAGGCTCACAGCCCATGTCGGTGAATACAAGGCCTGTATTTTTAGCTCCAAAAAACAAAAGAGGTGTAAAGATACGACGAGATCGCCGCGCAGCGCAACCCACAGCCCGTGTTTAAGTTCAGTCGTGACAAGCCCTTATAAATATTTCACCAAAAAACAAGCCCCCCATCAGCTGACTGGTGATGCTGGAGCATGCACGGTGATGATAATCAAACATCTACAGCGCAGCATTGACGGGGGGGTGGGGGGTGGGGGGTCAGCATTAGGAGCTGTAATCTGCATGGCCATGATGGAAAACATCTGCATGTTTACGAATAATAAGTAAATACAGCAGGATTATGCTTGTGTGTGTGTGCGTGTGTGGTGCGTGTGTGTGTGAATGGGCGGTATTACTCTGATTGTGAATACACGGGTGACGTGTGATGTGTGTGTTTTTGTGCGCAGCCAGGTGAGGATGTGTTGGCGCGTCTTTGAGGTGCGGGAGAGGCAGGCGTCTGGATGAAGGGAGACACATCATTAGATGTTTTCTTTAAAGGGAAAAAAGCCGTCGGGTGATTAATAGCTGATCAACTGCCGCAGTATCCCACCGTGGATCCTTTATACGACGATTTAAAAGCGTTCAGGAGTTCTGAATTAAATGTGAAATTCAGGCTAGTCAGCACTGCCCCCCCACACCCTCTTTTTTCCGGGCGTGACAACCACTACTCAAAATGAGCATCACTCACAAGATTTCTTATTCACTCCCCACCACAAGAAGAAGAATAAACAATTGCTGAATTGATATATTTTTTTTAAAAAAATGAAGTTATTACATAGAAATCAGTATTTGCTTAAGTGGCTTTAATCTATCTCAATTTCAAAAAAATACCAGGAAGAATCATGGACGTTTGCTGATAAATGCTTTATCCACACTCAGTATACATGATGTATTTGAACATAAGCTGTCTTTGGAGCCAGTAGGCTGCTGTCACAAAATAAACACAATATGACAATTTAAAAGGACACTGCAGCACCTACAATAACAATACAGACCTGCAGGTGGAATGTGGCAATAATTTGATGATTTATCTTTAAAGATGGTGCACAGCATGCTGGATACTTCACTATCTACTTGAAATTATGATTGAAACTAATGACTAGTCGGTGTCGCTTGACCTTGGAGCTGAATATGATAAAAAGCTTTCTATACGTGGCTTTAAATCTGGCTTATAGGCTAACAGATGCACAGCAGGATCTAGTATGCGACCGTCCCTGGTGCTGTTTGGTGGAACCACTCCTAGATACAGAGAGAGAGCAGGGATGGGAGAGAGCAGCTGTGACTTGGGGGTCACTGAGTGCATGCTGTGAGCTACACATACCGTGCAGTGTGTCTTGAATGCAGAAGAGAAACTGGGGCTCACGCCACCTGTCATTGACTGTTGTGTTCACCTGGTGAATCCGAAATTTACTCCAGATATGTCATTAAATGCACTGCAAGATGAAAATTGGAAAAAAATAGTAAATAAACTGAGGATGTTTCATTCAAACCCTTTATTCCTAAAGGATTGATCCAACTACATCAGAATATAGAGCTCTGAAAATATATGTAAGACTTTGATTAGGAGTACATGAAATTGAGCAGAGCTTATGGTCGTCATGTACTAATGGAAGGAATGAAAATAAAGTGTTTTCAATAAAGAGGAAAGGATTCTGACTACGTTTAAGCTTTTCTCTGTGAGGTGGATGATTCAGTTGCTCTGACCGACAGTGTGCATCATGTCTGATTCCTACGAGGATGACAAATTCAGTTTGGAGGACTGAAAACACCAGACCCAGAGAGGGCGAGGGATGGCCCACACAAGGATGGAGACGAGAGGGACTGATGGGAAGACAGAGAGTGAGGGGACTGATGGATGTGAGACAGACTTGGCAGATGCTGACATTTTAAGCCCATTTCTGTAGTTGAGTGGATACCCCTGTCTAGATGAGCACTAATAGATTTTCTTTTTTTTTTATCTGTGCATTTTCTGGAACACCCAAACAGATTGTTTCCCTCGAGTTGGAGCAGCAGCAGGTCAATAGGTTAGTAAAACTAATACAAACGTCTACTACTGCCCAGTCGTGCAGGTATTTCAAAATCAATACAGCTGCAGTTATGGTCAGGTGGCTTTAGTGTATATTGTTATCTTCAAAGGGGACAGCACATGCTTCTTCCTTCTGTGGTCTCACCATCTTGATTCTCTCTGCTCTGACAGAGAGATATGGCATTAGAAATGACGGAGGATGGGTGGTTCTGCTGCAGCATGTGAGCAATGACTGCAGTCAGTTAGATAAATAGGATTCATTCAGAATTTGTGGAGTAAATCTCGCCACACTTTTGCCTCCCATCACTTCTCTTCACCTCCCCTGTATTGCTGTGTAAATAACACCAGAAGAGGTGATTGAGCAGCTACAGAATACTAGAGCTGAAAGGACTGGTCGATTAATTGATTTGTTGATTGACAGAAAAAACAATTTGCAACAATTTTGATAATGGAATTGTTGTTTTAGTAATTTTTCAAGCTAAAATTATTTCCCCATGTATTCCCATGTTCCAGCTTGTAGCAATTTTAATTAATGTAATCAATTGTTGCAGCCTGTCCCGTTTTTCCAAATGACAACATGACAGCTTTGTGTTTCAAAATGTGTACTGGCATCAGTGTTGTTGAGATGATGGGAAACTTTCAAGATGAGATTTTGATGCTTCCAGTTTGTGATATTGGTTGATGTGTGTGTAGAAACTGGCTGGAACTGTATCATTTGAGTCCCATGACATCAACAGAGTAGTACATACATATATTGATAAAGTATAGCCTTTGAGGTACAATGTGTCTTCTGTCTTGCTTGTAAATTTCTGGTATAAAAAGTCTGTTACAATTATTATTAGTTTTTTTAGAAAAGGACTTTGCAAGGCTGACACTCTGCTTTTGTTTCAAAGAGCTGTCATAGTCACTAATCTCTCTTTTGAGTTGAAAGGGTTGTAAATCCAATCATTTTGCAGTGTGTTTCCACAACATTTGGAGACACAAATTAAAAAGGAGTGATCAAAACTGGAACAGCAGAGGCTATAACATCTTGTTTCTTAGTTCCTCTAAGTGAGACTGACTACACAATCTATACGTTTGTGTGTAATGCAGTCTTTTTGTAAAAAAATAGTCGTTTCCAAGGCCTGACTGAGATCATCATGTTTATTTTGTCCGAGTTAACAAAGCTCCTGAAGTGGCCACAAAAAACATGAGAGAATGAGGATCTGCCTTTGTGCTTTGTATTAACATGAATTCAACTTAATGACATGTACTGTCATTAGGGTTCATTTCAAACCAATATTATGTCCTCAGTTATTAACCCCTATGTTTTTCATGTAGATAAGATCCTCTTTTTTCATGTACATTAGTCAGTCACAGTGTTGTGTTATAAATAGGTCTGAAGGTAAAGGTTCTCTCTGGTGGCTTCTTGATTAAAGGGCATGCCATTTACCAGCAATGTCCTGGCTACAAATGCAGCCTCGGACATTGTTAGATGGCTGTTTCCTTTGTCTTCTGTCTTTTCGTGTAATTGAGGAGAAAAACAAAAACACAAAGTTGAATCTCATTA
Organism: Pseudochromis fuscus; assembly: GCA_900323345.1. NCBI lineage: Eukaryota > Metazoa > Chordata > Actinopteri > Pseudochromidae > Pseudochromis > Pseudochromis fuscus. Next base: position 5,192 of record OOFC01000292.1, read on the forward strand.
GGCTTCTTCAGCTTTGTCCACCACTCTGAATTCCTTCTTTCTTAATAGATATCATGAAAACAGACTTCCTGACCGCTCTCCTCTTCTGTGATGCGGTAAATGCAGGTTTTGAAAAAATAAAGCAATGGAAAAAATTTAATGACAACCAGCCCCCTGCATGCACTAAGGACAGAAAAGGAGGGGGGATTATTATTTTGCTCTCGAAATGACCACTGGCTCCTCAGTGGTTTGTCTGGGAGCTCCCTCTGCAGCCCCACATTGTCGGATGTTGTTGCTCCCAGAGTGCTCACATTAAAAGCTTATGCAAGTCTGTCTCCGTCTGACCGGAGGATGACTAGGATGTATATGGCCAAATTAACTAATGAAATTTTAAATGAAATGCTCTCTTTAAATGCTTTCTTTCTGCATTGTAAGTATCTTACAGCATTCAGTTTTCACTGCAGTGTGTAGTCAAGAGTAATGATGTGTGGTAATGATTTCCTTGAGGCAACTCATCTTTGTTCATTTCCCCTCTGTTTTCTTCTCAATAAACCTTTCAAAGTCATTTGCATGGTACCATGCAAAATAAATAAAGTTAGCAGCCAACAGTTACTCCTCTCTTGTTGGCACAGAGGCCCCAGTTTCAACTCATGATAATCACTATCTATTTATCTGTTGCTTCACACAAAAACACGAGCAAGTATTAGGGTCAGAAACCACATTTATTTACATGTGTGTGTATCATGTAGCATGTCATTTCTTTCCCCCTCAGAAACGTTTAGCGAAGTCATTTCAGTGTCATCATGTGAGAACAGTAATTGGCAAGATGTGAAATTACAGGAAGGGCACATTGCAGCTTTTTTTTCCTACATGCTAAGACTTTTATAAATGAAGCGGTCCAGATTGTTGTGTTAATGTCCCTGCTCTCATTAATGTGCTACATTTATGCTAAAGACCTTCAAAAGACCTTGACCAATGATTACTAAATCATTATGAGGCAGTAACATGTTAATCTTAGCAGTTGCATAAACATAGAAAAAATGTGTTGCCCTAATGTGTTACTGTATTGTGTGAATACGGGGGTCTAAAAGTGACGGGGAGCACAATGATCTTGGGAAAGTATCTCACAGTGATAATTTATTGTCAGTGACATTGCTAAAGGTCACAGAAAACCAGCAAAAACTCAGGGTACAGCAACAGTGTGTGAAATAGGTGATTGTACACAGTGACTTCTAAAATGCAAATCGTACTTGCAGTGTGACTTAAGTATGCTTTGTAAATGTCAGAGCAATCTTCCTTTGTATACTGAACAGAGTCCCAGGTGCTTGGCAGCAAAAAGAGCTCCAGCTCATTGATTGCAAACACAAACATGCTGCAGGTTTAATAAACACCAAAACACAGGACTGTGGCATGTGGGGGGTAATACTTAATTCAGGTTATGTCTTTCGCTATCTATTCTAATTTTGTTTAACTTTTTTCTATCACGAGCCCTGTATCAAGTTTTATTATTGCGTAAATGAAGTTGAAGATCTAGCTGGTCATTTGTTGTTCACAGTAATTGGCAGATTTACAGAAGATCAAGAGCAAGACAGTTGTGTGTGAGAAAGGATTGTTCTGTTGAAGCAGATATCACTAAAAGTCAAACTGTACAACGCTCTTGTTTCTGGGCACGTCTTTAATAACGATTTTCTGAAAGTTGGTGATATTTCTCCATCTGTTTTTGTGACCGTGTGTTCAACAAAACATCAAGAATACAGTGTAAGACAACCTGGATCAGACACCCTGCAGTGCGTAATCTGGCATCACCTGCCATTTGCCCCAGTTAGTTTTCTTTCATTTCATCACTGTGAGTGCAGCGAACAGCAGGAATGACATGAACGGGAACTGCTTGTGTGAGACCCTGAGCTTTAAACCTGCCAATCACACCTGTATCGGCAATAAACCTGTACGATTTTTATTTCTCTTGCATCTGAGCTCGCGTTACAGACCCTTAAAATGCTTTTAGTCATGTTTGACTTGGTTATCAACCACTTTCAAAAGTGATTTTATTCACATGCACAAGAGAATCCAAATAAAAAACTGGAGTAGTGGTTTAGTGTGTAGGATTTTACAGCTATTAACTTTGACATGCAATGCCTTTATTTTCTCAAGCTCTTGTGTGCTTCTGTCTGAATGTCTTAAAACATCTCTTCTACTGACTTACTGTCCTGCTGGTGAACACTGTGGGGTGCAAATATCCAGGCCGTAAGAGACATGATCTGTATGTAATGAGATGAATGAGTGGGAGAGCTGTGTGTGTGGGCATGTGTGTGCTTATCCTGCGCAACCTACGCTGTGAGTCGCTTATCGGGGGATTTTGAGCATGAGAAGTAGGCTGATTCAAATGTTGGAAGACCACTTGTGGCCTACCTGGCTTTTGCTAATCACACCAACGCTGCTGCTGCTGCTGCTTCATCTTTCAATCTAAAGAAAAGGCACCAGCAGGGTTATTGTAATAATATTAATATAACTTATTTCGACAGTTCTGATGTTTTCTAGTGCGTGGTAATGATTTGATTTGATTTTTTGTCTCTGTTTGTGAACAGAAGTTACCTCCGTGTCCATATTGCTCTGCAACAAACCCTTTTTTCTGTTTGCATGCACAAGTTCTGGGAAGATGTGAGTCAAACACACTGTGAACTGCTGTGAGGCAAATCATATGTCTTACAGCTTACAGTGATGTTCAGCTGATCCCTGTTTTGCTTTGGGCTATTGGACTTTGCTTAATTGTTGCTGAATAGTTTATGAGGTTTGTCATGTTGGGGCAGGGAGAGCCCTCCGTGCTGCAGGCAATTATGTTTTGGACTTTTTTTTTTATAGGTGAAACAAATGGACATTATGTAGTGTGAAAAAATTCAGTTTGAACCTACTTAATAGTGCATCATTGCGTCATGATTTTTTCATGCTTGAATATTCACAATAGTTAAACAGTACATAACTAAAATAAGACATTAAACTAAACAAACAAACCACGTCTAAAATAAGTCAGATCTCGGTCGGAGAAGGATGCTGGCTCAGTGAAGCATGTGCAGCTGCAGAGTGGAGCTCTTCCCCTCATGCACAAGCGCGAGCATTAAGGAGTTTTTCAATTCTCGCTCTCTTCCCTGCAGCGCTATACCTCACAGTCTGGGTTTCAGCAGCCAGATGAAAAGAAATAAACAAAACAGAGACTATATCTTGGTATTGGACAATGTTGTGGACGTACACTCCACATAAACACGGCTGTCATGGCGATTTTGCACTCCTTCGTTGTACCACATCTACTCACATCCTGAGCATCCTAACACATGGCTTTCCTCCAGTTCCACTGATCGCTCTTCATTTCTTCTCCTTGTTTCAGTCTACGTGTTATTCCCAGGGCAAAGTCTGCTTTGAATATCTCTTTTCTCTGTGATATGATGTGGTGTTTCTACTGCATTTTAAACCCTTTATGTGTGTGACAGAGAACAACGTAGACTGAATGAAAATCTGTCCAGTGTTGTATAAAGGCTTGTGGAGCTGTAAGCCGCTAAGTGTTCATGTATGCTAAGTGCAGTGGGTCACCTTGGTTACTGCAGATTCCAGCAGAAGATGATGAAGGCAAGGGCAAGTCGAGGTGGGAAATGGAGACTGGGAGGTCACTGACTTGCTGCTTATTTTTTGACCAGAGAAAGAGTGATTAGAGCTATGTGATTTTTTCTCTATTTATCTTATTATTTACTTAAACCCTCCAACTGTCACTCCAAACTTAACTATTCACAATCCACACATTGTACAGATGTTGACTTATGCGCATGCACGCTGTAAAGAACAGATTCATTTGTTGGTAGAATAGGTGCACAGCTGAGACAAACACTGAGCATCTCTGAAAGGTTGTTGTGGCTCAAGGCTGTGTCCTGGTAGCACAGGGCACGGAGGATCAGGGAAAGCTTTTTGTAGGATATTTTTGGTAGCAGTCCATGAAAGATTTAGTAGTCACTCAATTTGTACATCGCTGAGGAGGAGAATCCAAAGTGTGCAAAGTGTTCTGTGCATGTACGTTTAAGTGAGTGTATTTAAGCATTTTTTGTGTTGGTGATTTTGATTTAAAAAAAAATTATGCATCTGCTTTGAGTTTAATGTTTGATTTATTACATATGTTTTACATTACCCATGTCCAGAGCATGAGAAAGAGGTCATGAAAAAAAAATCTGAAAATTCCTCTACACTGCTTGTGTGCTTTCCATCCCTGGCCTGGAATGATACATCTTCCTCCTCCTCCTCCTCCTCCTCCTGTCCATTCCCATCAGCCACAGGCATCTCACTGCACAATGCAATATTGTAGAGGATTCAGCACAGCAGTACATGAAGAGAAGTTGGAGCATGCTCTATCAGCAAAGAGCCCCATATAACCCTAAGGTGAAAACGTCCGGTTTAGCGAAGCACAATGAGGAAATTATTTGAATATTCTTTCCTTTCCACAGATACGTGATACATGGTTTTCTCACATGGGGTCTGGTTAGCTTATCAGAGCATCATATTGACAGTTTTTAGCCAATTTATCCTGAAGAAAATCAGAAAACTAGTATGAGTCAGATTTCTTGGATTGTCAAAGCAAACAGCTACACCAACAGGTTTTACTTTAGGTGATTGCTTTTAAGAAGAGTTCAGATTGTTTTTGTGTAGCTTAACCTGTTTCCTGGCCTGCAAGATAACCAAAGGATTTTGATTTTGATGACAGATGTATCTGACAGAGCAGAATCCACACTGTGCATGTGTGATACTGTTTTGACCATTACAGGCTCGTATGATTAAAAAGTTTGTCTTCTCTTTTGGAATAAAACAAGCTTCATCAAGTTAGGATCAATGGTAATTTTTCTTAAAGCCCAACTCAGCTCACTTTCAGATCCCAAAAGAGACACAGCAGATTCTGCAGCTCTTGAATGTGACTCGGTCCCCTCATTCAGATGTGTTAAACGTGGACATCCTGTTCACATCAGAACAGCTCTGGTAAAGTTGACTGGGTGTGATAGAGCATAAATTATCTCACTGACCAAATGTTTAGAACAGCGTTTCCTAATGCAAGTTGAGCTTCAGTAAACAGAAAGTGTGAGAAATCTGGCCATTAATATTTTGCAAGCATGTTTGTACTTGCAAAACACCACGTTAACTTTCAGGAGATTCACTAGTCTTTGTCACTTTGTCACGCACCAGTATTTCGATTTGTTAATTCTTGGTTTTCTTCTGCTGAATTATTTAATGAAAACAATTCCATAAAAAACTTTAAAGGAACAGTGCGACCTTTATCGTCTTTACCTGTGGGTTAGAGGAGAAGATCAACACCACTGGAGATGGGGAAACAGCTCGCCATTCTCCATTTAAGGGTAAAGAAATTGCCTTCAAGTATTTCAAGACTATACTTAAAAAATATAACATATTGTGTTAATTAGTGATCTTCAGAGGTGCTGACAGGAGGATTCTCTGTTCGGTCTTTGTGCTACAATAAGCAAAGTTAACTCATTGTTGGTTGACATACAGATTAGACTGGTATTAATCTTTTCATTTAGCTCAGCAACATTTCTTTAAAGGTGTAATTTGTGATTTTCGGGGTTTCTTTCATTTACAATGTAGCACTCAAGTAATAATAATCTATATATTATTATTTTGTACTTATTAATGACACCAATGGTACCAATTTAGCACAACCATGCTACGATGACCCACATTCACAAGCTCTACCTACGTCAAGCTTTTAATATGTTGACAACACATTAGTTCATTTGGCTGTAAAAAAGTAGCTTTCAACCAGATGTTGCCTTCACAAGGAAATGAATCCTCTGTGGGGGTTAATTCACAACTCACTACACAACATTTACATTTTCCACTTAAAAAAGCTTCTGAATTTTATTTAGACAGTATCAAAGCTTCATTTCTCACGGACTAAATCCAATCAAAACTAGAGAATTATTGATTGTTGCTCAAGAAGGTGGTGAATATCATTTCCAAGTAAAACTATTTCACCTTAACATCTACGCCTGGATTTCTCTCTTAATAACTGCCATGCTTATTTCTCATATCAAAGACTTGCAGTTTAAGTGAGAGCAGGGATTTAACTCAAGAAAATAATTTGAAGCTACCTTGAAAAAAAACTGTAAAAGCATTTCTAAAAATGAGTGTATCAGTCAGAGTTTTTTGAATGACCAAGTGAAAGCACTGTAAAGTCTGGAGACTGGAGGTTGCTAACGGATACAGATGCTGTCACCATTTAAGATACATATGATGCATTGATACTGGAGGAGCAGGTACAAATGAGGCTGTTTAACCCAGGGACCATCACGTATGATGAGGCTGACGTCCTGCTTTGTGCATATTCAGTGTCTAAGGTAGAGATGCATGCTGACAGTGTTGCTAGGAGACCACACACAGTGACTAGTGTGAGAGGCTTGATTTCACCTCCCTCCCCCATTCTTGTAGTCTGGCTGCCTTTCACTGTTTTTGTGTCCTCTCTTCCTCGCACTTGCCTCCATTTGCTTATTCCCTCCACTCTTGTATTCCCTGTCTCGGTATTCCCCTCCATCAGTCTGTCTGCAGTACGTTTTCCGCCTAATCATATTTATCTTCTTCCCGGGTTGATCTCTCAGTGGCTCTCTATTTATTGGCTTCCCCCATTTTTCACTGTTGCCCCCTCCCGTCTCTTTCCCGCTGCCTCAATCTCTCCTCCTCTCTGGCTGTGTGCATTTCAAGCTGCTCATTCTTCTCCCGAACGTTTCGCTCCATCCCTGTGCAGAGCTTCCTCTCCTTCCCTCTGCCGGCTTGCTCCTCTGGCTGAGCTGCAGCGATGTGTCTGGGGGGTCATAATACTGTACAGTGGTGAACAGCAATGGCTGAGGTGCTCGGTGTAAACTAAAAAAAACCTCAAGCATATGTGTAATTTATTGTATTTTAAAACACATCAGAGAGACATCAATATCTGTTGATGCACAAAATCCTGATTTCTTTGTGACTTTCTGTCACATACCATCTCACAAAGTTTCATTGCAGCAATTTGCTAATTTATTCAAACTTGAATAGATGCAAATGTGAATGTCCTACTCTGTACAAAAGGATGTCCAAGGACTGGATGTGCAGAAGGAAGATAATAACTTTACCACAAGATGTTATGCACTATCTACCCATTTAATCTAATTGCTCTTATTCAATCCTGCAAAGGCAAACATATCTCATAAATGCTTTTTTTCTGTCTTTTTTCTGGCTGGTATTTGTACCAATGCTTCAAGTCTGATTTTTAGCAGTAATTAAATGTATATTTTAAAAATGTTTTGTAGAAATGTTGCCCTTTTGTCAAAGGCCAGGTCAGTGTTATGATGTGTGCCTCCACTCTGCAGTGCTGCTGCCTCACTCACAGCGAGGTGCAGCAACACTACTGGACCACTCGCTGAGGTGAAGGCTGGAGGGCAGAGGGCTGCAGCAGAAATCCTTCCAGAAGTGTTAAATTCAGCAGCTATGATAAAGGAAAAGATTTTACACATAAAATACTGTAACTGTGTAGTCTCAAGCTAATTCTTTGCACAATTTTTCACTCATAACTTTGCTCTTTCTTACGCCCAGAAATGATCCTCTAAACATTTTGCATTTCTACATTTTCTTTCGTTAATAATTTTTATGCCTGTCTATAAATCCCCCGTCATCAGTAACCCACACTCAAATCAGCTGCTGAACATTTGCAATTACGGCTTCACACCCTGTGTGTATGTGTGCGTTTAGCATGTGTGGGGGGCTTTGAGTGTGTATGTGTGTGTGATGTGTTTGCTTATGTGCATGAATGAGTAGTCTGCAGTGTTGCATGCAGATTGAGTTACATGAATCATGGCTCCATCTGCCTCCTGGTTCTAATGAGGAATTCAAGCGACTCCTGACCCTACAGATGCTCCTGAAACAACTTGCTAAATGCTCTGAATATATTTGGGTTTTGAAGAGACTCTGGGGATTGATCACAGCCGCATTATATGAGTCGACTGCATGTTTTGTGCAGTCAGTAAAAATAATGTTTGTGGCTTGGTTTGATTAGACAAACCTGCCTGTAGGTGTAAGATGTAGGTCTCGTGGTTCTTTCAGCTTGGCTAATTGTACACCAACCCACAGCGTGTAATGCGACAATTGCGGGGCTGCCTGCTCAGCTGCTAGATCCTAGAAACCAAAATCAAAGCTCCATTTAACAAAAGCCCAGCCTACAGTCGCAGCTCTCTAACCTAATTAACATTGAGTCAGCAAGCATGGTCGAGGTTGTGGTCAGGGCTGTGGGATACAAGAATAGCAGTAGCCACGCTGACACGTTGGATGACACACAGGGCCGTGACAAAAGAATCACACACAGCTACACAGATCAACATGCCGCCTGGCCCAGGTGACAGCGCCTGCTGCTCCCACTATGCAGGTTTTGTCTATAAAGCAGTTGAGAGACTGAGCTGATATTAAAGATTCTGTACAGTTGGTGGAAAATGTGGTTTAATTTGTCCTGAATATCCACAGAAATACCAGAGCTATTACACTGCTGGAAAATGTAAATGTCATCTATTTTTCATGCCCTTTGCATGCTGTTTGCATCCTTAGTCGGAGGAGCATAAAAGCATAATCTAGATCTCATTAAACTGGATTCATGTGCAGTTTTATTGTAACACGTTGGGAATATACAACTGGAATTTTGAGCCCAAAACATAATTTGTTCTGTAATATTTTTGCTAATTTTCGCACACTATACAGTCCGTTAAAATTACTAACCAAAAATGTTGCAGTCAAGGTTAACATCATGCAGGTGATGTAAAAGGACGGATTCAACAACAGTGCTTTTAAACTGATGCTGGAAGAACCAGTGATTAAAGTCCAGTGTCCACCACCAAAACACATTCAAACTCTGTTTCTATTTATGATGGAAAAACACTACCATCATGCATCAGCTGACAGCTGCGCTTTTCTTAGCCAATTGTGTTGCACACTCACATTCTCCAACATGAAAACGCTGTTGGACGCTCAGATATCTGCCCCACAACAAGCCTGACTTCTCATGGGGTGAGCGTGAGTAGGAAGCTGTGCATGCGCTACATATGACAAACCACATTACTGTCTGGCTAGCAGACAGGCTTAGATAGGCCATCCCAGGGCCTGCAGCCAAAGATGCTCTGCAGCTGAGTTACCATGCTTACTCAAATATTCATAACTGGATAATGAAAGTATAAATAGTTTTCATGTGATACACTAGAGGTTGGGGTAAACAAAACTGCAACCTCCATCATCATGCATCACTGTGTCTTTGCCATGATGGCTGCCAGTCAGAGTAATGGGCAGGAGGGCTCACCGTGACACAGTGAACAGGAAAGTTTTGCCTCCAATTTGGGTTTGATTATTTGGATTTCATAGAGCGTTGCCACACCGCAAAGTAATCACTGTCAATCCTGTCAGCTGCGAGCAGACTGGGAAGCTGTTAAACATGTTTTTAAATGATTAATGTGCTCAAACATTGCCCTTGTTTCCTCTTGTTTAGAGGAGGGCAGCCTGTGACATACGTCCCCTTCTCCCGAGTCCTCTTCTATACCATGAGCTCTGGCTCTGCCCAGGATGTGGCAGTCGAGCATTTCCTGCGTGACATAGAGAGGCGAAGCAAGCGGCTGCACTGCGCTGTGATAGGCTGCGAGGAGGAGCGACCCCGCAGCGACATGAACCTGCTGTATCGTAAGAGCCGTTTGGACTGGAGGCAGAGAGACCAAGAGGGAAGTAAAAAGAGGTGAGTGGATCAGCTCACAGGAGCTCTGCATATGTGGGATTACAATAGGGTTCAGTTTAGTGGGAACTTAAACCTCTTAGCCAGCATGAATGAGTTTAATTTCAAAATCTTAATTCTAAGCACAGTTCATGAAGTCAGAGGGATTCGCCTGAATAGTCTCACACAAATTTGCATAGCAGCAGTTCATAATGAAGTTAATATGTTCTGTAGATGAGATAAAGTAAAATAATGTCAGTCAAAAAGTCAGAGGAGAAAAGTGGGCCAAAACCGTTAAAAAGGAAATTTGAGAAATGACTTGCTTTGTGTTAATTTGTCTTTATGTTACATGCTTTCTGTTTAATGAGAACTTTTATATTATTATATACATCTGTGTCATTTACTCCTTTAACAGTTTTTCAGAGGGATTTGAACAGATAATTCACACACCCTCTTAAAAGTCTGTGCAGCTTCTCAGCAAAGATGGAGTGAATGAGAAAACCTTTACCTGTAATGAGTTTTTATAATAAATGTAGTAGCCACAGGTTGCAGGCCTCCTTACAGCTCAGGGTTCTTCTATACGTCTATTTATGACATACTTTTTTCTCCCCTATGTAATCTGAGTACTTCTTCCACCGCTCTCTCAGTAGGATTGAGGATTTGTTGTGTGTGTTCAGGCCTCTAATTTCTTCACTGCTGATGCATCAGGTCCGGCTTTTTTTTTCTTCTTCTTCTTCTTTTTTTGGACAGCATCCAGCAGAAATGAAAAGTAATCATAATAAATCACAACGCAGACTAAGTGCTGGTCCTGCAAATGACATTAAAAATAATAATCTTGATCATAATTTAATCTTGTATGGATATTTTAGTCATTTTAGTGTCAAATATGATGTAATTTATTTAAACTGCGTTATAGACATGCCGTAAGCCACCCAACCATCAAAACAAACAAGTTCGTTCAAGCACTCTGCAAAACAGGTGTCAACAACATAACGTCATCACAATTTGGCCATGACAGTATTGTCTTGAAAAGTGTGTGCATGGCAGTGAGGGATGTTGTGCATCTGAGCGTGTGTTTTGGGGACAGAGGAGACATGTGCTGTTCAAATGTGAGTCACCTATAACTCACCAAATTCCACACTGTGCACGGGGCTATTTATGCCGCAGAGGAGAGAGAGAGAGGGAACATCAAAGACAGACAACAATTCAGTTTGTTCAGAAGTACCATCCAGTGCTTTCTGACTCATAGCAGTAATTGGAGGCCCTCGTGTTGGCAGCAGAGATCAACGTCATGGCAGCATCAAGCCAGTGGAGGTGTAGGGCAGCAAGTAGGACAGCGGGACACGATGAGTGATGAAAGCAGAGCCGAGCGGAGCCGGAGCAGCAGAGGTGGGAAGCAGGACGTGACCGGTGATGATTATGAACAGGGTAGGGTCAGGGATAAAACCACACAGGGACGAAGGGGTGGAAACACAAACGGACTCAAGGCAGGGCGGCGGCGGCGGCAGCAGCGACGGCGGAGCTGGTGAGGGAGTGAAGGCCACCGGTAGACAGTTTGAGATCTTGAGGCCCTCAGGAGAGAGATCACATTTATAAAGCAGAGACGCTGTGGAGACACAGAATGGTAAATAGGTGAGTTTCAATATGAGTTTTAAAAATAGAGACTGTTTTTTATGGCACTAATACAGGCAGGCAGACAGACTATTCCCAGTAGTGGCGACTTGTGGAAGAAAACCTTGCTATCAGGTGAGGTTTTATTAATTCTTGCACTGAATTATGTGAATAGGCTGGCAGGGCTGTACCCTGACACCATTTGTGTGTATGGAGTCATATGGAGAGCTAAAAAAGCCCCAGCAAATCCACAAATCACTTTAAAGACCTTCAGAAATGCAATTAGAGATTTGATATAAATATCAATGCTGCAGTTTCTTACTGGGAGTTATGACAACAACATTAAAAAAATAAATAAATTCAATTTTAATGTTTTAATTCAAAATAATATTTAAAATTTGTATTGCACCGGCGAAAAACTGAAAAGGAACTTAATTAAAACTAAAATTAGATTTATACTTTCATCCTCCCATACATAAAATCCACAGTTGAGGGATATTTGTAACCTTTCAGACCCTCACATAGTTTAAACCTTTAATTCTTGTTCTCAATGGTTGGAGCTCATTCAGTTTTTTCATGAATACGCTTTGTTGCCTCTGTCAACTCAGCCTTGTGATCAGAGCAAAACAGTACTTGTCACATAAATAAAAGAGTTGGAGGCAGAGGTCAGCGTCTGAAATGACTCGAGTTTCCGGCGGACAAAGATTAGTATTGTCTTGGTGCAGAAGCTTCAAGAAGTTGTTATTCAGCTGGTTAGTGGCTGCAGATTGAATCATTAAAGGAAAACTTATTTTGACGGTTTGTTGCTTTAGGGGCATCGACAGCTGTGTGTCACATGCGAGCAAACAATACTATAATAATACCATTCAAAGAATCAATAGACAGAGTTTTGTTTTTTTATTGCTTTGAGAGAAACCACCAGGCAGTTTTAGTTTTTATGTAATTTTCTTCCGGTGGCAGAGGAGGAATAAGATCAGTTTAAAACCATGTTAGAGACAACCTATAACTTAAGGCAATCAATTAAAGTGTCGTGTAATGTGTCAAATGTGTCAGTAAGGTCCAACAGAATGAGGACAGCTACACACTCAATGTCAGTCGTCAGCCTTAACCCATCTGCAGCTTTAACAAGAGATTTCTTATCGCTGTAATTCACCCTCAAACCAGATTGGGTGTTTCTCAAAGATCAGATTTTCACAGGTTTGAGCTGTTTGAAGGTAGCTCACCGCTAAACTTTGGCCCAAAAAAACGTCAATTAGAAATAGGACATTAGCTGCTATGGGCAGAACTGTCTAAACTGGATTATGGTTTGACTGGTAGAGACAGTCAGTGCAATGTTGATGTTCGTACATTTTTTAAATTTGATCTTTGACCTGTAATAATTGTCCGAACCAATGCATCAGATTTGTGCAGGTGAATGCATTTCTAATTTGTACGATATTTGTGATTGAACAAGACAGACGTTTGCACAGCAATCAGATCATACCAGTAATTAACAAGAGCCCTACTACACTGCCCTGAATTAGTGAGGTTCAACTCATTTCCTTGTACAGATTTTCATTTAGTGAGATTTGAAAATGCTGGAAGGCAGATTTTGTTACCTACAGTTTCGCCCCTGTTTTCAGTCTTTATGGTGCACCACCAGCTGCTGGCTGTAGCTTCATATTTAACGAGCAGATATGAGCGTGCTATTGATCTTCTCGTTTAACTCTACTTCAGCTGCTGCAGATTATGGGCTCAATGTAAAGCAGCAAATAAAGAGGTGAGAGTCCTGGTACGTTTTGAGCGGCTAAATCTTTGGTCTCATTTTGAAGCTGTTGGGAGCTTCTGCCCTAAGAAGAAATAAGGAAAAAACAGAGCACTTCAAGCTGCTAGAAGGAGCTGCTCAGCCTCTGTTCTGGGCTAAATTTGGCCCTGTAGTATCTATGTCGATTGTGAGGAGTCACTAGTACATCTCCACAGGCATTCAAGGGCACAAACACACTCGTACAGATGCAAAATGCGCTCTGTTGCTATACCACATGCATAATCACACGCATTCAGGCACACACACACACACACACACACACACACACATACACACACACACACTGGCTCACACATAAGGAAGAAAATAGGAGCCTGTGTTCTCTATGATGAGCAGCCTCACTGCTCCTTCTGCTGCTTGCAATGTTGAATACAAATTGTAAGCTCCAATTGTCTTCTTCTGTGCTTCACTGCCTCACAGGGAGCACAACGGATCTAAAAGAAAGTGCTGCATGACCCGTAGTCATATGTCACCATTATGTACTATGATGAATTACTTATACGCTGAATAATTGTGCATTTGAGCTGCTTAATTACACAGTCAGAAACAATTTCTCGCAAACATGTAGACACAGATATGAATATTCATGTGATCCCTGTGTAGTTTTCCTTTTGGGGGACAACAGTGAAACATTAAGAGTATTTCCACCACAGCCATGAAGGATTTTTTTTTTCCTCTACTCAGCACAGTTTCTGTACATTAGCTCTGTTAAGACCGACGGCTGTTGACTTCTGTTGTTGAGGAAAGTAAGTAGATGTTCGATCTGCCTTAAAGGCCAGACACTTACCTCATGTTGCTGTGGGGTGAAGCAGTTCAACACCTGACTACTGCAGCACCTGCACAGGAACAAGTAGAGGGTTGTCAGAAGCCATTTTGAAAGCATTTAGTGAATTCAGCAAGGCTCCTCACAGTTTAATGTCAATAACTTGACCACTGACACTATTATCAAAAAATCTGATTCACCATCTGTAATTTAAAAATCATTGTTTTTCTTAATTTAAGAATTTTGGGTTGATTATAAAGCCTTGTAAAATGAAGTACTCATACTATTTATTTATATTTATTACTCTTAATCAATGACAGATATCTAAAGAGTACCTAGATCTAGTATTGCTCATTAAACATGTGGTACGCAGTGAGTTTTACATGCCCAGCAAATATATCACAGTTATCAAAAAGAGGGAATGCAGTTCAGTTTGGTAAAACACTGCAGTATTTTGTCTGATTTTTCTCTTTGTCAGTTTTATTTATTGTTGTGGGAGCTCGTGTCATTGATGATTTCAAAGACAAACTATCAAATACCAGAAAATCACAACTGTTCCCATGGTAACAGATGAAAATGCTTCTGGCGATCCTGAGAGCAGACTACAGATGTGGGTTAAGGATATAAACATGTAAAGAATAAGGGAATTCCAGCAGCTGAGCGTTCACTGGTACTTTTCCTTTGACAAGGGAATTGATTTCCTAATTGAGGGCTAAGCACATGTGGAGGAATTCAGATGGAAAGATATATGAATGTAAAAGATGGAGGAGCCTCCAGGGCTTTCCCTTTTGCAGCAGAAGCCCTGCAGGCATTTCTCTCTCATTTTTTTGCAAAGATGATGTTTGAAGACCAAAGAGACACTGAGGAAAGAGGGAGGTCAATTTAAAGGGAGCTACATGAATGTTTTTGACTTTACTGTGATTTTCATTTTCCTTCCATCCACACCTTCTCAACCCCATTCCCAAATTACAGCTCCACCCAGAACGACCCCTCGGCTACCGTTGGCAAAGTCAGAGACTTGGCTTCGTTCCGACGGCACTTCCGAATGGGTTTCATGACCATGCCCGCCTCCCAGGACCTGTCCCCTCACTCCTGTGCCTCTGCCATGGCGCCACGCTCGCAGTCCTGCCACGCTGTCGGTGCCGGGGATACAAGTCTAGAGAACGGAGATTACTCTGACACTCAATCCCAACACGGCGGCCGCTGCCCCCCAGCTAAACCGAAACGCCACCCCAGTACTCGCCTCAGCTCCTCGTCTGCTGACAGCAGAGGACCTCCAGAGACACCACCACCCCCTCCACCCTCTCACTCACAGTCCAAACACTCAGAGAAGAAAAATGGTAAGAAATGTGTGTTGAGGTACATTTTTTACAGAGGGTGTGATCTCTTGTCTTGACGTGCTTTTTTGCTTCCTGCAGCCATGAAGAAGTCTGACTCTGGAGAGATTGGAGCTAAGAAGGTGCCTCCTTTAAAACCCAAGAGAAGCCCCAGCACCCAGCTTTCCTTCGACCCTCTCCCTCCACGAGTGCCTCATTCTGCCACTTCGCTGCCATTCCAGGCAGCAGACTCTCAGATCCAGACAGGAGATGGGGAGGATGAGCCTGTCTACATAGAAATGGTGGGCCAAGTGTTCACCAGAGACAGCCAGACGGCCACGCCCCACCCTGTCACCCCTGTGGCCACCACACCAGACTCTGACTCAGATCAGAGTGAGGCAATCTATGAGGAGATGAAATACCCCCTGCAGGAGGACAGAGAGTCCCACAGACACCTCCCCCCCAAACATGAAAAACTGAAATCCTCTAAACATTTCCATGTCACCCCTTCCTCCTCCAGCAGCTCGTCCTCTCTGCCACGGCCCTCCTCCTCTTCCCCTTCCTACTCCAAACCCAAAGCGACTGTGTCAATCTCCCATTCTTCTCCTCTGCCTTCCTCAGCATCCTCCACCCCGGTACCCCAGGTCCTCTCCACCAGTCCCCACACACCACGAGCTCCTACTCCCTATCTGCTGCAAGGGGGTAAATCTGAGCCTGAATCCAACACAAAGATCCCAGCGCCTTTCCCCAATCTTCTACAGCACCGCCCCCCTCTGCTTGCCTTCCCTCAGCCTGCGGCAGCCTCCAGCGGGGTCGGGGTGCAAAACAAGGCGTCTGCTTCTGCTAAAATGGGAACGCAAACATCCAGTGTGACAACTCAAGCCAGCACCTCCTCCTCAGCTTCTTCTAATGTTCCCGTGTCGCTGTCAGGCTCCAAGGAGTCATCAGGAGGAAGTACAAGTCAGCAGGACAAACACAGCAGAGACAGCCAGTTAGGCCCAGCTCCTGGACTGAGAGCCAGGAGTCACTCCACACCCCTACCTCCTTCTTCCAAATCCACCTCCCCCTTCTCCCACCACCACCACCACCCTCACCATCGGCCCTCGCACTACCATCACTATCGCAAGCCGGAGAGAGGAGACTCCCCAGCTCCAACCAAGAGCAGCTCTCAGTCTTCGAATCAGGCCACAGTCCAGACACAGACATCAAGTACAGGCAAGGAAGGAAAGTCTGTCAGTTTTCTCTTGAAGTCTGATAAAGGAGAGAGGGACAAAGACAGGGAAAAGGATCGGGACAGGGACCGAGACAGAGACAGAGACAGAGAGAGGGATAGGGATAGGGGCAGAGATAGGGACAGGGAGCGAGACAGAGACAAGGAAAAAGACAGAGATAGAGACAGGGACAGAGACAGGGATAAGGACAGAGACAGGGACAGGGAAAGAGACAGAGACAGGGATCGGGATAGGGATAGAGATAGGGATAGGGACGGACCACACTCCTTACAGTTGGATATCATTACCACCACTAGCAGCCAAACGCCTCACAGCAGCACCAGCTCGACCCCGACGCCCTTATCCTCATCCCAGCGTCCACATTCTCGCCCACATCTCCGCTCTCACACTCCTCACGGCCTGCCAGCGTACAAGCCTCCCTCCTCGGACAGCCCCCTGCTGTGGACCTACCCATCCGGCGGCTTCCGGAGGCCGCCGGCTTACGAGAGCCTGAGGGGCAGCTCTCACACGCCGTCTCTGCAACAGCCGTCGAGTCTTACTGGTGTAGGTGAGGGGACGTCTAAGAGCAATGGAGGGTCTGCATCCCTCCAGAAAGTTGGCTTCATGCCCTGGGACGGCAGTGCCAGCTTAGCTGCAGATGAGGGGTCTTACTGGCCTATGCAGCGGAAATTGTCCTTCAGCCATGGGAGCAGAGAAACAGAGAGTAAGTCAGAGGTCATTTTGAAAACAGAGTGCAGACACAGTAATGGAAACACAAGCATTTTAAAGGTGTTTTAACTCTTGAAAATATGCCTTTTGTTCCTTCCCCTGCCTCAGAGGATGAAGGGCGGGCGTGGAATGGCAGTGCTGACGCCCTGTTGAGGATGGATAAGGAAGACCTCGGGATGGGCTCTCGAGGAGGCCATTCAGGCATCCCAGTCCACTTCAGTGGTGCCACCAGCCGGGCTCTTGGTCACAGCGAGTCCTTGGCCGGTGTTGATAACAACCCGGGATTCAGAGCTCTGCCCAGAGTCGGGCTGCCTCTTCCCTGCCAGACTTTTCCTGCCTGTCGCAATGGAGGTAGGCGTACACTTAGTGGGCATAATCTTTTAGTCAGCTTCGAACCACAACATCCTATTTAGAAAGGAAATATAGCAATGGATTTACATGGGGATTCTTCTGCTGGCTCTGTTGTGATTTAGCTCCTAAACTTGTTTTTGTCCTTGTTGGACATCAAATAAAGACTTTAACATCCCCGAATTTAGGAAAAGGTGAAAAGGTGTCACATACTCAACTTGCTTTTTTGCTCAAGAAGTGGAAAATATAGCTGTCCCCTTACTCTGACTGTGAGGAAATCATGAGCGCTGGCTAGATTTAATGTGGTGTAGAGTGCATTTTAAGATAATTGTATATACACGCACACACACACACACACACACACACACACATACACACACAGGTCAGCCATCTATTAAATGCATATTAGAGGTAGATGTGATATTAGAAGTGTAAATAACAATAATTGCTGAATAATGGAATTTACGGAGTAGGATCACAACTAAAGTGAAATATTGATTGTTTGTACATAAAAGCACTTTATCATTATGTTACCTTAGAATATATTGAGCACACAATGCACAGACGCTGTTCTGCTCATTCACAGCTCTGTGTGCTGAAATAAAAAGTTACATTTTACTGTTCCCATTAGCAGGCACACAATGTCATGTTTGTTTCCTTACAGAAGTGGGGCGGCTGGGCCGCTCCTCCTCTGCTGCTGGAGTGAGACAGGTGGGTGGAGGAGACGTCCAGAGACAGAGCAGTCTACCAGCACGAGAAGCCCTGAATCAGGTGAATATAAAACACCCAGCATTATCACTACAGACTCTATTAACTTCATACATGGTATATTTGGGAGTGAACATTAATATTGTTCTCATTATTACTTCCCCTTCTGCTAGAGACACTGCTCCAGCAGATCTATTTATAGCTGGTAGATATGCTCACTGAGCAGAATAAGGTTCTGGCCTGTCTCAAAAGAAAAAAAAGGTATATGACGCAGGTTAATATGCAGTCAGTAAATGAGAGTCAAATGTAGGTAAGAGAACATGCTGTACTGTGTTTTAGAGAGGTGAGCTGCAGTCTTCTAGCAGCACATTTTGCCCAGTTTCTGGCTCCATGGCAAGTGCTGACGCAGTTTGAGTGTGCTGCAGAGACTGTCTGCATGCGTCTGGTTGACCCTCCCTCAAACTGTAATACATGCAGCGGCGCTGCATCCTGGTGGCTGTCTGTAGGAACTGCAGTTTCATTCAACATGTGCAGGAATTGGCTGTCACTGCTAACTGCACTGCAGTAATCATGCAGGTTCAAAAATGCATGTATTATTATATCATAAAACACCACATTAATTCAGTAACTTGACTTTTCCCTTTGTGTTCAGCTGCATGGTCTGGCTGCGCCTCAAGCACCCTGCAGTCCCAGCGGTCCCAGCATGTCTCGGCAGCAGCAGCAGCTTCAGCTCCACCAGCAGCAGCTGCAGTTGAAGCAGCAGCTCCAGCAGCTTCAACAACAGCACCACCTGCAGTTGCAGTTCCAACAGCTCGCCCAGCTGGCACAGGGACAGCCTCCCGTCAGTGGGGGCACCACCCCGTCCTCAGTGCAGACCCAGAGAGACGGCAAACTGCTGGAAGTCATTGAGCGGAAACGCTGCCTGTGCAAAGAGATCAAGGCCCACAGGCGTCCTGACAAAAGCCTGTGCAAGCAGGACAGCATGCCCATCCTCCCTAGCTGGAGACGGACACCTGAGCCTCGTAAGACTGGCACGCCACCCTGCCAGAGGCCGCAGGCCGTTGTGTGGGACACGGCTATCTGAGGTGGAAAGACAGGCCAGTAAGTACAGCACCTGAAGAAAGAAAACACGCAGAGGAGTTGAAGATAGCTGAATAATGAATACGAGTAAAATGGGTAACTGGAGTTTAAAAAAACAAAGGTTCTGCCGCATAATTACCACAGAAATGATCAATAGTACTCTGATTGGGTGATAAACTGATCTGAGAACACTAAAGAAGATACTGGAGACTTTGAACTTGTTTGGGGAAATAAACAAATAATGTGGAGAATAAGAAGTGTTACAATCAGACTAAATTAATTTCTTACCCAGTTGATTTGTACCTGCTCTGTACTACACTGATGCGTTCCAATGTTCTAATTGCCAATGATTTTTGCCACAAAACACCAGTATTATTGCTACAAAAAGAAAACACCAACTAAATAATAATGGGTGGGTTGTTTTCTAAGATTGGTGTTGCCAAATTTCTTCCTGACTACTTGACACATAAAGGAATCGTGTATTTTCACCAACAAGAATAGAAACTGCTCTGCAGATGAGAAAGGACAAGACTCATAGATAAGTTATTGAAGTGTTTTCTTGAAATCGTGAATGTATATGAGATGTCTTGGTATCAATAGATTGTCATTGTGGATGCAAATAATCATCACTGAGGAGTAAAAGCTACCTACTGTATCTGTTTGCATATTTGTAATGTAAATCTATTTACTTTCTCAACGTTTCTGCAATTTTATAGCAATATGCTCCCAAAGCTGGAGCAACATAATTAAAACTTGTGTCAGCTAGCCTAACATACATATCTAAGACTTGAATAAGTCATATTTACTGTGTCATTCTCTGCATGTCATGATAGACATACAGTATTGTAAAAAAAAATATGTGTAGAGATGATTATGTCCGACTTTTACATACAGCAGATCTTCACTATGATAATGTGTGGTTGTATAAAAAGTTGTTGCTCGGGAGGGTATCATTAGAAAAAGGTGGTGGTGTGACAGATCCAGCCAAATATAGATACAGATCAATGGTACAAAAAACTTCATCACTCATGCTTATCCATGGTTGCACATTAGTGATTGTTCCACCACACAGAAAAACAAGCACTGACACCCATCAACACAGACTGTGCAATATGGTGCAACTGATAAGACTGTGAGTATTGATCACCTCAAACAGAATGCTGGAACAATCTGCACAAAACATCATATACGCTTAGGAGAAATTAAAACCCTAATGTACTGTAAATAGATATGTACAACTGTATTGAAAATGTAGCAATTATTTCCATTTTCATACTTGTAATCAATACATATTATGTAGCATATACTGTATAAACATAACTTTGTTCACTTGTTTTTTCTAAAAGAATTAAGTACTTTATCTGCTGCAGCCAGTCCATGCATTACTTATAGTTCTACTAATAAACAGTAAGCCCTCTAAAGAAAGGCACAGTCCAACAGTTGTTTATTTAAATTTATGCAAGACTCCCTTTAAGCTGTGTTAATGATTTATTTATGCCCTTTTTCTACATTCATTTTTATTTGTGTACAGATTTCAACAGCTCGTTGTCTTGACATTTTTGAATACTTTGCTGCTACCTTGAACTACTGGTGTTGTTCATTCAACTACATGGTGTTACCATGAGAAGCATTATTATTATTATTATTATTATTATTATTAATATAGTG